>KN470251.1:1918-18844 GCA_000787095.1 Periophthalmodon schlosseri | reverse complement strand
ATATATATATATATATATATAGTTTTGTTTTTTGTTTTTTTTGGATGGACCATGCGTGTCCCTGATTGGCAAATTTACCTGTCAATCACACCTGTCCAGACTGAGAGACAACTGCTGTTGATGTTGGGCTTTACAAAAATAAAATACATTTAAAGGGAAAACTGAGTTCATTTGCAAAAACACATATGTGTCAAATCTATTTTAGTGCAATAAAAATATTATATTCCATTCCTTCTTGAGCAAATCCCCTGCTATTAATAATATGTGGAGAAGATGTTATCAGCAAGAACTGAGATATATATATATATATTTTAAAATGACCTCTTTATGTGATTACATTCAAAATAACTTTATAAATCCTTACTTAAACTATATTTTCAGTAATCAAAAATGCAAAACAGACATAGTAGCACTGCTCGTTTCCTAAAGCAGGTCACTATTCATGTAAAAACACAAAGACCTCTGCATTAGTCTGTCCCCATTGTTTTATGTTAATATATTGATGTCCATATGTTACTGCAGAGGCCTCAGTGCCCTTGAGTGAAGGAGAACACTTTGCCTCCACTTTGTGATAAGCACACGGGGGCCTCCAGAGACCACCACACACCATACCTCACCCTATCACCACCACCTCCCCTCACCTCCACCACCCACAGCTCCACATAAGGTCAACAGGAGAGGGACCTGCTCAGAGCTGCCAGAGGACATTTAACATCACTGACCACACAGAATGAAATAAACTCTCAAATATGATATGATATAGTAACTTCAAATATGCACAACAGGCTGATCTAGAGATGGGTTCCTTTATGTGCTGCCCTACGGTCCCCATTTCTCTTGGCAATTTACCCCAGTAGCATTAAAGGATGGGCCAACTGCAGAAGACACATTTTCTTATGCTGGGACAGTAAAGACAGTGTAGACAGTGTTGGGAGTACTTATACTGAATATCTGAATATCTGTATTAAAATACATATTGAGACATATCCCATCAGAGTGATATATTTTGAATACTTAGAAAAGCCTACTTTTACATTGAATTGCAATATATTATAAACATGTACCAGAGGATTAAAACTTTAAGTTTGTATGCATTTATTAATGACTGATTGGAGAAGGAAGAATCATTCTACACCACAAATAGCATGATCAAATAGATGCTGATAAGAGCCTTCCAGATCCCGACGTCATTATTCTTGGGTGCACACAGGCAAGGCAAGTTTATCTGTATAGCACAATTTGTACACAAAGTAATTCAAAGTGCTTTACAAAATAAGAAGACGTTAAAAATCACAATACAAACAAATCAAAACATAAATAATCATTATGAAATTAACATCAAAAGAGAAGAGTGAAGAATAAAAACCTTTCAGTCATATGCACAGCTAAACAGAACCGTTTTGAGCCTGGATTTAAACACTGTCAAAGTAGAGGCCTGTCTCACATCTTCAGGAAGAATGTTCCAGGTTTTATCTGCAGAAAACTGAAACGCTGATTCCCCATGTTTAGTCCTGACTCTGGGCACCAGCAGGAGGCCGGTCCTTCAGAGTGTGAGACGGTTCATATGGCACTAACATGTGGGAGATGTTCTTTGGCGCTAGGCCATGGAGAGACTTGTAACAAGCAGAGCTGCTTTAAAGTCTATTCTCTGCCACAGGAGCCAGAGACCTGAGCACAGGACTTATGTGCTCGTACTTCCTGGTTCTAGTCAGGACCTGAGCAGCAGTGTTCTGGATGTACTGCAGCTGTCTTAACGCGCGTTTGGAGAGGCCAATGAGCAGGACGTTACAGTAGTCTAACCTGCTGAAGACAAACACATGGATAAGTCACAAACGCACAGATTTGGGGCATTCAGTGCGGCTTAAACAGCTTTGTATCCAACCACGATCGTGAGAATATAGTTACACAAAATTAGTATTATGAATATGTATATAAACTGCATGTAGATAGAGTAGATGTAGTAGTATACTTTGCTTATACTGAGTTGTAGTATAGTATCCATGACTAGAACTGTGCAGTATCTTCGGGGATGTGGCACAGGAACAAAACATTGAGTCAAACATATGGAAAAGTGCAGTAAATTGAAATATTGCTTTGGGTACGGCTTCAGCTTTCACAGGTCAATATTTGCTGCATTCACTGGCTTTTGTAAACACCAGATCCACACATGCGCCCTCCGCTGCAGTCTGCCAGGCCTAGTGTCATTACAGGCGCAGAGGCAGGTGGGATGCACACTCTCCCTCCGCCCTAATTCCCTCCCTTAGGCCCTATGACTGATTCTCACTTCTCTTTCCCCTATATTAAACATTGCACACTATTAGCTCTCAATAATCATTTGCTGCAGCCTAGGACACAATGATTTCCCATGGCACATAAGGCTGCAATAACGTCAACCTGGTTTCACAAATAATATTGCCAGCATTCCTTCTCGTGTGTCTCCCGCGGCAACAGAAAATACCTTAACACGGCTCGCCTCCGGTTTTATTGGGATGGAGAAAACTGCAGAACGCATTTGTATCTTTCCACGAAATCTGGTTTGGGAACATTTGTCCAAAAATAAGCGGCAGTGTTATAAAGTGGTTCTGGGGCAGTTGCAACCGGGGGGTAATGTGCAAAAACGTATGGCATTATTTAAACGGAGAGAGACTAAAACAGGCTAAGACAAACGCATGGAGTGAAATCGATGGTTTCTTGAATAGATAAACGTTACTGACTAAAAATGTAAATATTAGCTATGAGGTGAAGAGAGTAAGCTTTTTCAAGGGCTACCGTAAAGCAGTGGAGGTGAAGAGGAGGAGATGGACAGGCTGAGGAGGCTAATGGTTCTGCTGCTGTGGTGGAGTGAAGATAGAAGCGGAAATGTCAGAATGAACAAGTGAAGAGAAATTGCTAAGATTTGGAGAAAATATATACATGTTGAAGCTATGCATTATCTTCAGTTAAATTAAGTTTAAATTTTAACATATGTGGATCATCATTTTGCGTTTTGTTCTTTGTAAACTGCAATATTGATCAAAAATGACTTAAAGCAACATTACATAACTTTCTAGAGGTGGCCCATCACCTGTATGACTCCATGGAAATAGAAAGTTAACACCATACTTTGGAACATTCTACATGGAGATAGACGAGTTTAATGCCATACTGTGGAATATTATAGTCAAAAGAACAACATTTCCATGAAGATAGGCAGGTGGAGGTTGCCTGGCAAATCCAGAATGATATTTCTCTGTATTTTTATACAGACTGATATCAGTCTGGTCCCCACATCCTTTGTCGCGTCTCAAACCCGGTCAAACTTGATCATCCAATTAGATTTGTTTTTTTCAGTGACACATATGAAACGAAGGAGCTCATTGGTCACCTATGATTTACAAATAAAATCAAATTTATCTCACCTCAAATTAACAGAGTTTCGTGCTTCGCTCATTGATTCCGCAGAAATCCACAGTGTTTTTCAGACCCATGTGACATTTTTGTTCTTTATTTTTTGCCGATATGGACGGACCATGACTGTCCCCGATTAGCTAATCCACCTGTCAATCATGCCTATTTGAAAACGGGGCAATTCACCGGTGACTAAACTCATCTTCGTAAAGTATTGAAGAAGTGTGTATTCTGGATCTCAGGCAAAGGTGAAATGAAAAAAACATCCGTAAAAAGGTTATGTGGTGAGGCTTTAATAACAGAAATGGACCATTGACTTAAACAGAAAGAAACATTATTCAGAAATTCAAGCTACACAGGCCAACTATCAGGGCCCACATACTTCATTTCATTTCCATCTCCACTTCATCAGCGTTCTTATTTCACATTGTCACAACACCTCACCGTTTTGGAGACTTGTTGTGTAGCTCAAATCCTCAAATCTAAACACATGCTAGTTTTTTGTTAGCACATCTACCTTGAGTTATTCACCTCACCTGTACGTTTGGGGGTCATAATGTTACGCCCCATTGGTATAGACTCACAGACTTCATTACGCAACTTGAGGAATGTGACAGATTGTCCAAACTTAACCTTTGACCCCACCAGGTTGCTAACCATAATCAGAAAAGTCAGTCTGGGTCCTATGCAAAACAGCGGCGGTTAAGTTCACAATGTCCTCGTAGCCTCTGTCAAGTGGCTGTAAGGGGAAGTAAAAGAGCAAAACTAAATGAGATGTCAGAAAATGGAAGAAATAGTGCAAAGCTATTAAAGCGCCAATGTAGACTGCTCATTTCAAATCTCCCCGGGTGCATACTTCAGGACACTCCGTGAATTTCAACACTGTTCAAATAACTGTTATGACTGGACTTCAGACAGCTACAGGAATCCTAATATTAAGCGCAGCCGGGTTAAATAAGTACTTTCCCAACTTTATTTGGGTACTTCAGCGGGATACAGTGATTTGTGTGGTCATTTCTACAGCAGATAATAGGTACTGGGAGTTAGCGGTTCAATTTAAAATGCACAGTTTGAATAGAGTGGACGGCTCGAAGTTGATGTAAAAAGAATATGGCAAGTTCTCTTTAATTTCAAAGGAGCACTATATGTGAATTTGGAGCGTACGTCACCTGTTTGTCTCCATGGAGATGTTATTGCTTTTGGAATTGCTTTTTGCGTTTATTGCGTTTGGAATGTTCCACAGTATGACACTAAACATCCACCATGCGTTTATCAAAGTACTGGTATTGTGATAGCTCAAATTTACCTTAAAGAAGACCCATTGTACTTGTGTCTGTTAGACAGTTATAATCTATGACACTCACGGATCATTATGTTATAACATTGACATTTTAAATCGCAATATTCATCGCAACAAAGAGTCGGAACCTCCGATGGATAACTGCAGATGACGCTAACGAGTAGCAGATATTTTTTTATTTGTACCAAAATGAATATGCAACGCTACGAAATCTGACGAGTGTCACTGATTAAGAAAATAATTGGAGAACGACGTAAGTACAGAGCAGTGGGCGTATGCCGGTGGCGGTGAAAATAAGTGATTAAAGATTGCTCAAACATGCACAAATCACTCCACATACAAGTCTGAGAGGGGAAATGAGAAGGGAAGCAACTATAACATGGTTAAAAGCTCTGAAAAGTCAACTTTGCAGAATAGGTCTGCTGTAAAAGACATGCATTCTTACTAGGAGTGGAGTCACCTCTTCACAGATCTGACTTGTAAGCTGGCCTGATTGTCGTCATAGAGACAGACAAATTTAATGTCAAACTGTGGGATATAGGCAAAGCAATAACATCTCCGTGAATATAGGCAAGCAGCAAAGTGGCAGATTTTCAAAAACAAACTATCCACGGGTTTCAGAATGAGTAAAAAAAAAACAAAAACAAAAAAAAAAAAACATCCCTTTGCCACAGCGATTAATAATTTAAAACAAAATAATATGAAGGTTCTAATTTATTCCATTTTATCATTCTGAAACCCAAATGGGAAAAAGTCCTGAAAATGGTGCATTACAATCATGAATCTTAAACCCATGAATAAATATGACCTAAGCAGAAAATAAGAAACATAAATATATTCCCATGACTTACAGTGTTCCGTACTAACTTCCTTATCAGATTTCTTGAAAATACTAAACTGCGTAGTCTGTATTTCAGAGTTTATCCACAGTTCAAAATAATTCTGGATTTCATTTGCTCTTTTCTTTCACTAGATGGCGCTCACGTGCATCTTAGCTTCCTTGCAACACCTTTACCTGCAGCTAGTTATTGCAAACGGACTCCCCTTTTGTGCTTCATTTAACTGTGCACGAAACTGACCTCTCCATCCATTTCCTTAGCGAAGTTGTAACTGTAGTTGGCGATCGTTTCCCAGCACGACCCCACATAATAATAATAATAATAATAATAATAATAATAATAAGGTGATCCAGGTGTCAAAGGTGCAACCCAAATGAGCTTTTGGTACATGTCGAAGCTTCACTTGGACATAATGGGGAGAGTGGGGTTATCGGTGCTGCAGGCAGGTGAGCCGGATTACCTCCGTGTTTGAAAGAAAATCTCAGTGTGGGTCAGATTTCAGAGGGGTGGGTCTATGTGACTAAATCAGGGGAGATCAGAGAAGAGGGGAGCAGACAAAACCAAGGATCATGTTTCTCCTGAGTCGGCATCACGTCAGGGGAAGGGAGTAAAGTATCTGGGAATGTTCGAAGAGGATAGGAGTTAAAACATAGGCTATAGCGTGGAGAACTGGCTTAAAGCAACATCTTTTACTATACAAACGCATTGATATTTCATGTAGGAATATAAAATGTGTTATTTTGCATGAGTTTGTCTTTCGCTTTTGCTTTGAACGCTTGGATTCGTTTTGGATTTTGGATTTTTGATTTGTTTAGAAACAGAGATGGCAAAAGTAGCTACTCAAACATGTATGAAGCATTTGTAGACAGCCTTACGCATGGTTTAATACTGAAATAAATAGCCCAAAAATTAGCATACTGTCACTTTTATGGTCTTAGAAGCAGGAAAACAGAACTAGTTTGCAGATGTCCAAACTTGTTCCAAGCATCTTAATTATTCATTGCGAATTTACAGCTTACAAGTGCTTTTCACATATTCCAGAGGGTAGAGCGGCGTTTTGCTGGCACGGTAATGCTAACAACAGCTAACATGCTAACAACACGAGCCTTACTTCCAGGTTCACAAATGATACAAATGCTTTATAATTAGATGCAGCCAGCAAACAGAGGTCTCATTTTGACCCTTTGAGCTGCTTTTAAAATATATGTTTACTGGGGAAAGATGAATTTGACTTAAAAACTGGGTCGCTTACGTCCCCTTTAAATACACGTTGATGTTCTATGCAATTTAGCAATGTAAATATGATATAATCCGCATAAGAAGCATAAAAACTAGACAAGAACACTGTCTGTTCCTGAGGCAGTCCCAAACCAAAGACGTGCTCAGTCCTGTCGACATTCCAGGGCTCTTCGGTAAATTCCTGCCAATGGGAACGTGCGGGAATGAAAGGGGCTGGAACACCTAAATATTACAAAATAAATCAGATGTGGCTGAAGACAATGGGTAAAATTACAAACATTTATTTGACCATGTGCAGGCGTGTTTGCTGGTTGCTGGAACATTACGTGTGTTGATACAGCTGGCAAATTCATCATCGTGTTCAAATTTGCCCTGGTTTAGTTCTGTTTTTTTATGTTAACTATAGTTTAACCATGTCATTTTTCTGTTAGAGGGTGTGCTGCCTTCTTGTCGCCATAGAGACGTTAGTGCTTTGCCTGAAATGTTGCACACTATGGCATTAAACTTATCTACCTTGCATTTATTCAATTGCAGGTGTTTTCCCTTGCTAAATACCTTGAGAAAAATGTAGCCTCACCTCTTCACAGATCTGACCTGAAACTTAGCCTGGTGCAATCGCCTGCCTGTCTCCATGGCGATAGATAAGCCTAATGCCTAACTGGGCACATCAGTAACATCTCTCTGGAGACAATGGTGACGGATATCCACCAGAAAAGTTGCATGGTGCACCTTTAACTTTATTTTACCAAATCTTGCTGAGCTTCAGATGCTGTTTTACAGGGAAATCCAGTTTGTTGGTTGCTAGAACATTACTTGTGTTGGCAAACTATGGTCGTTAATGAGAACTGGTTCTTACAACTATGGGTGCATTCATATTTGTCCTGGTTCATTTCTGGTTTCCGACACGTTCCAACTAGAAAGTGAGCATGAGCGCGCTTCCGGCTCCATCGACTCTGGCTCCAATTCACTTTCTAATGAAAAACTGTCACCCTTCTCTCCGTAACTGCTGCTGTCAGGCTCGTCATTTTGGGCCTAAAATGTTCATATTAATCCGCGCTACATGATCCCGGTGTTTTTATTTGGCTATTGTGAATCAAGACATGGACATAACAGACCAAAGAGTCACCTTTTTTCCCTGACATCGCTCCCACTAGCGTTAGCATTAGGTTTGATTGACAGCGTTGCTTAGCAGCCGCCCCCTGCTAAACCAGCGGTGCCGGCGGGAAGTGCCATTACCTTCAACAGCCTCACTTCTCATTGGCGCTTTGGTTGCTATGATACTTATGGTCAGAATTCCTAATATGGAACTCGGCTCCAAATTCACCCCTATAACTTCTAGCCTCGATGAGCTTCCTTTGAGTGGAGCTGAACGCTATGGGTGACGTCACACTCCCTTAGTTTTGACTTGGTTTGGTCCTGCTCTAATCTAAGTTTGCTGCTGCTGCTGTTCTAGTCGTGCAAACAGGAATACAGTAGTTGTTTTGTTCATATTGTGGTTTAAAATGGTTTTCTTTTTGTATTCATCATATCAGAGTAGCCAAATGAAAGAAGAGATGTATTATGGGTTAGCAACTGGGAGTAGCAGTTTCATAAAAGTCATAAAAATTGTGTAGTACAAATGTTATTGTAACTAAATAAGTGAACTATAGATCAGTTTATGTCGTACCATGCAGGCAAAGCATCAGCCTCTCCACGGAGACAAGCAGGTGGCGGACCCTCCACCACAAAAGTTACATAGTGCCCCTTTAAAAAGAACTTCTTAAAATCGAAATGATCACAAATAATTAAAGGGCCCATGTTACGCTGTTTTCTGATCTATGTTATAATGCTGTTTCTTCATCAAAAAACATTCCCGGAGTTGTGTTTTGTTTCATTCACACATGGTTCACACACAAACCCTCCATATTTAGGCGTTTAGAGTTCATCTCAAACAGAAAACACTGTGCTCCACCTTGTGATGTCATGTGCAAAACAGGAAGTGTTCCAGTACACCTTCATTAAAATCATTTTGATCATTTCAGCTCTAGAATTGCCAGTCTCTACTGAACTAAAGGTAAAAGGTAGCTGGTGACTTGAAAACTTGAAAATAAACACTGCGTGTCGTCACAAGGTGGAACCGAGCATTTTGAGCTCTGGAGATGTAGACAGACTAATAGACCAGGATTACTGAAACACGTGTGAATGAAACAAAACACAACATTATAACATGGCTAAAAGCTCAAAAGAGTCAGCTCTGTGTAATATAGGACCTTTAAATGAATAACTGACTTAAAGAGGAGGTTTTACACTTTTCTTGCTAACACAACACAGTTAGATCACAATGAAACTTTTTATTGTTTTGAAAAAGTTGAGGTCTAACTTTTCCTTTCATTTCCAAACTTGCTGCGAGTTAAATGACCCCTCTCCCCGCCCCCGTCCTCTAAATGTCATGAATACTTGCCGCTGCATCTTGAATCTGTCTAACTAAATTCCTATTCATTCTGAGCCCTACAAAACGTGAACAGGAAAGGCCAGAGGATGAATATTTAACACAGAAACCATCAGCAGCAGAATTCAAAAGCGTCTCATTGTGGGATAAATAAACACCAGAGCACCATACATGCCCGTGCCCCCTCAGTGCCCCCGCCCGTGTGCACAGCAGGTCTATGGAAAGGAATTGCTATTACACATTAATACATAATTTAGTGAGCGGGCCGGGTCAGCCAACCTCTAACACCAAATAAATAACATAGCTCGAGACGGCAGCTCTTGTTTTCAAAAGACATACACGCATTTGGCTGTTCATGCTTGGTTTTGATAAGAGTGTGATGGAAGGAATAACAAAAAGGACATTACAAACCTGCAACTACTAAAAATAGACTGAGAAGTAGCTTAAAGGTCCTATATTACGCTAAAGGTCACGTATTACATGTGAGCTTTAAGCCATGTCATAATGTCGTTACCTCCTCGAAAACATACCTAGAGTTGTGTTTTATTTCATTCACACATGTTTGAGCAACCCTTTATTATTAGTCTGTCTATGTCTCCAAAGCTCAGAATGCTCCGTTCCACCTCGTGATGTCATGAAGCTGTAGTTTTCAAGTTAACAGCTACTTTTTACCTTTGGTTCAGTAGAAATTGCTAAGTCCAGGGCTGAAATTATCCAAATGATTCTGGTGAAGGTGGAGCACTTCCTGTGATTGACAGGTGGATTAACCAATCAGAGAAACGCATGGTCTTTTTGCATCTAAACAAACATGGCGGCTTACAGGTAAAAAATTAAGAAAAATAAGGACAGGGAAACAGCATGGATTTCTGTAGAATGAGAGGATGAAGGAGGAGGGCCAGTGGTGCAGACTGGCAGCCTTGCATCAGTCAGTATCCAGCAGTGGTGGAAGAAGTACTCAGTTTTGTTTCTTAAGTAAAAGTACAGATACAGAGGTAAAAAGTTACTCAAGTAAAAGTATCACATGAAAAAATCTATGTAAAAGAATTTAAGTACTCATTTAAAAATCTACTTAAAGAGTAAAAAGTAAAAGTATTTCACACAAGTGTTGTTAATTTGTTAAAGTGTTAAATGTAGTGATATTGATTAAAAATGACACATATTTTGGTCAACAGTAGCAATATGAAGCAATTTCTTAAGTTTTCTGATAAATCTTGTGTTGTTTTTTCTTTGTTTGCTCAAAGCCAAAGTTTGAACTCGAAAACTTTAGTCAGGATGTTACCACGGACATGGTAAAAATAACCCCTCAAATTATATGAAAAGTACTTTTTACTTTTCAGTTCAGTTTAAAAATGTAGTGGAGTAGAAAGTACAGATACCTGCTCTCAAATGTAGTGAAGTAAAAGTAAAAAGTAGTTATACTTAGTAGTATAAGTAATGATAGCTAAAAAGTCTACTTAAGTACAATACTTTACTACTTGTACTTCGTTACCTTCCACCACTGGTGCCCGTACTTTACCACCACAGAGAATGGAGTGAATGAATAATTGTTAAGTGAATTTGAGTGTTTAGAAAAGCACTGTATCATCATATACCAAGCATCATTTGTATTATTAGTAATATTTGCTAACAATGTAGTGGAACAGGTGTAGGGAGTCACAGAGGGAGTCTGAAGACCTTAAAGAATGTTAGAACATTTTGTGGCTTTAATTACATGCAAAAAAAAGTTGAAACCACTTTTTGTATTTTTTCATTGTATAGTTTTTAGATTTTTCCCTAATGCCTCATGTCTGTTCATTTGTTGATATAGGCATTTAAACATAAAACTAAGTGCATAGTTAGAACAATAATCCAGCTTTTTAAACAGTATTATAAAGTTGTATACAATTGTCATTTGCTGTGGCACGTAGCCACAGCAGCCCACATATTATCACACCTCAGCGTCCCCAGTACAATTATTTTAAGCTTTTACATGTTGAATTAATTAATTACAGTTATACTTTTGCAATTAAAAAACATGGCAATATGTTCCCTTAACACTTTTTTCACTCCATCTGCACAAAGTTGCTCATTAAAAGAAATCCATATGTGAGTATGTAAACAAAACGTGTCACCTCCATCCAGTAGCATTAGCCTCCACAGCTTTGAATAGCGGCAGGTGGGATTGTGCTTTCTGTCTAATGCAAGAATAGGCACATTATGTTTCCTTTATCACACCTCCTACTTTATCCAGCTATTTATTTTAATTTGAACTAAAGTAGCACAGTGCCGCCATTGAGATTTTATTTAATACCTTAAAGGGCCCATATTACGCTATTTTCTGATCTATGTTTTAATGTTGTTTCTTCATCAAAAACATACTGGAGTTGTGTGTTGTTTCTTCATCAAAAACATACCTGGAGTTGTGTTTTGTTTCATTCACACATTTTTAACACACAAACGTGCATATTCACGAGTTCTTCTCTCAAATGGAAAGCACTCTGTTCCACCTTGTGATGTCATGTCGTAATACGTGCTACACTGTGTTTTTAAACTCCATACACCTTCACTAAATCATTTGGATGATTTCAGCTCTGGAATTGACGATCTCTACTGAACTTAAGGTAAAAAGCTGTTGTTAACTTGAAAACTACTGCTTCATGACATCACAAGGTGGAACAGAGCATTTTAAGCTTTAGATTTAGACAGACTAATAATGCAGGATTACTCAAACATGTGTGAATGAAACAAAACACAACTCCAGTTATGTTTTTGATGAGGTAACAGCATTAGAACATGGCTAAAATCTCACATTGTGCAATATAGGACCTTTAAAAAAGAGGTATTTTACTCTAAGTCTCCAGGGCATTACATAAGCTTAATGCTATACTATGGACTATTCTAGACAAAGCAATAACATCTCCACGGAGACAAGCAGGTGGTGGAAAATTACATAGTGCACCTTTAACTTTATTTTACCAAGTCATATTGAGCATTTCCAGGGGAGTCCTGCCCCGGGAGGTTACATGTTTTTGTGGTTTCAAAACAATAAAAAAAAGGACCGTTGCCATAGTGATTAATTATTTATAACTCAATCATTATATCTTTTGATGTTAAAATGCAGCCTATATAACAGGAAGATAAAACCCATGAATAGAGACGTAAACACGACAAAGAAAGTTCTCATCCGATCCAGGAATCAAACCAGGGAACTTCTCGCTATAAAGCAGGATGAAAAACCACTATGCCACTGTGCCTTTATAATAATGTAATAATACTGTATTTGTCAGACGGAGATAGTAACAGAGATTTGGCTGATAAATAGGTGTGAACAGTCTTTTTAGTTAGCTCTAGTGTGAATTTCAGTTGTTAAAAGATTTTTGGCAGCTTTGAAGACATGACGTTGTTGCCATTTTTGTTTTGTTCCCATCAGAGTCTGACCACATGACCTTTAGACTAACGCCCAGTAGTGCACAGACAGTCGCAGTACTCACTTTTACGTGTACTTGTTTTAGTTTAGCATTTTAGCACAATATCTGGGGATCTACATTGCGTTGACCTGACCCTTCACAGAGGTAATATATATTGATGTTTTTGTGTGAGGGGGTTGGCATAAAATCTATTGAACTTTAAGTATTCAAAAGTTGCATCTGCAGTAACCTTCACTTTAGTAATTGTTCTATTTGGGAGCAACTGTTTCTTTGGGTAGACAAAAAAATCAATGCTAAATTTTGGCTTGGCTCTCAAATAAAGGTGTCAAGTTTCCTGCAAACAAACTGTCATAGCAAGCAAAAAAATAATGTGTTTAAAAAGCCACGGGAAAGCCAAAGAAAAGCTGTGACACCTCCAAGAACGCAATATTAAAGGTAACTTTTGTGGTGGAGGGTCCATCACCATTTATCTCCATGGTGATCATTGCTGTGCCTGGAATGTTCCACAGTATGGCATTAAACATGATCTATCTTGCATTTATTTAATACCTTAAAAAGAGGTATTTTACTCTAAGTCTCCATGGCGTTACATAAGCCTAATGCTATACTATGCACTAGTCTAGGCAAAGCAAAAACATCTCCATGGAGACAAGCAGGAAAATTACATAGTGCACCTTTAACTTAATTTTATCAAGTCATATTGATATTCTATGTGTTTCAATACCTTGAAACACATGGATTCTCACTGTGACCAGGCACGCCTCTCCATATATCAGACCTGTAACTCAGCCTGGTGCCGTCGCCTGTTTGTCTCCATGGCGATAGATATGTTTAATGCCTTCAAGTGGAATCTACAAAACAAACCATGACCTTTTGCTGATATTTTCAAGTGCCTCTATCACACAGACTCTTGTAGACATCTGATCCAGTCTGGTCCTGTCATGTCGGTGAGAGCAGGTTAACAAATGGACAAATCACAGACTTCTGCTCCAGTCAGTACCAAAGTATCGACCTCTGCACCCCCTCCCCAGGTAATTTTCTTCCCCATTTGATGAAAAGGACAGTTTTAATTCTGCTTTGTACTGTACATTTGTATGCAGTGCACATGACTCAGATTGCCCCCTGCAGCCACCCACAGCAGTCACACAGAAGCCGGGACCCTCCCGAAAACTACAGACAGGACAAATGAGCCCCTCCAGGGTGATGGAATGTGCTCTACTTCTATGGAAAAGACACGCAGGTATTCTGTTGAGACAAGCCAGAACCCATTCACCGGTGTGGCCCTGGAACATAATAAAAGTGGGAGTGGCTGAGAAGCTTTTGTGTTTGCAACAAGAAGGAACACATTTGGGAAAGAAATTTGGCAAAATTTGACTACAGGAATAGTGGTGATTAAGGCCTAATAGGGGTGAGAAGCTGCAAAATGACTGAGAATATAATCACAGATTTGTGATTAAAAGAGCACTATGTAATGTTTCACAAGGAGGTTCCATCATCAATTTTATGTTGTGTTGCCATGGTGATTAAACGTGTCAAATGCTGAAAATAGGTTGTAATCTTTACTTAAACTGGTGAGGATGTCTTATTGCTTTGCCAGAAATATACACAGTATGGCATTTAACTTATATATCTCCATGGAGACAAGAAGGTGACGCTACTATGGGCCAAGTTACAGGTCAGATCTGTGGAGAAGCGACCCCACTCAGAACAAGATTTCATGTTTGTCAAGGTATTAAAACATCCGCAATTGAAAAAAATCTGAATGAAAGCAAGATATAAGTTTAAAGCCCACTGTGAAACATTACAGGCAAAGTAATAGCATCTCCATGGAGACAAGCAGGTGGTAGACCCGTCACCAGAAAAGCTACATCTACACCTTTAAGTAAAGATCTTATGCACTATTTTCTGCATTTAACATCTTTAATCTCCATGGCAACACAACATAATATTCTACACGGTGTGGACATGAGATGAAGTCCTGAGGGGGCATGGGGCTATAATGGCATCTTCATGGTCAAATAACACTCGCATAAGAAATGCTGCTGCTGCTGAAATGAGTGTTTTCAATAATTCCCACGGCGATGGTGTCTCTGCACTGTCATTACGCTGTTCTATTGCCCCGTGTCAGCCAGACGAGGGCATAAACACAGGGTACACGGGCCCCCTGCCTCTCTCGCCAATGGAAGAATTACCCCCCGTCCCACCCATTCACACAGAAACTTTGCACTCGCTCTCACCCGGAGACTTTTGGAAATCATCTTAAAAGGTTGATGGGGGGCTGTCATTTAGAAGAGCAGTTTAAAAAGGCAATTGAACAGCCCCACCCATCACACTGCGCTAACTCTAACCTAAAGCACTTCGCACCAAGGACACATTCAGGTTATATACCACAACAGTATTCGTTGTCTGTAGTGATGGATCTAACCAGCAACCTTTTGGTTAGCGGGCAAACATAGGTTGCTGAGGCTGAAAATGCTATCAAACACAGTACATAGATTCTAGATATCATCTCTCATATAATTATAACATTCTGTATCTGACGTTTTTGACGTAATTGACTTATAAATCAATATTCCTGTTGCTGAATACCTTCCTCACACTTTGTCAAGAGTTTGTTGGATTTGGGGATTTTTTTCATGTATTTGTTTATTTGAGAAAAAAAATGAAACATTTGAGTAAATTAGAGACACACCTGTGGATGTATTTGCAGGCGCACCTGAAACACACAGCTTCATGGGAAAATCAAAAGAAATCAGCCAAGATATCAGGAAGAGAATTGTGGACTTGCGCAAGTCTGGTTCATCCTTGAGTGCAATTTCCAAATGCCTGAAGGTGCCACGTTCATCTGTTCAAACAATTCTATGCAAGTATAAACACCTTGGAAATGTCCAGTCATCATACCGAAGGAGACGGGTTCTGTGTCCCAGAGGTGAACGTGCTTTGGTCCAAAATGTGCATATCATCATCGCTACGTTTGGGAGGCTTGCAAGCCTGAGAACACCATCCCAACTGTGAAATACGGGGGTGGCAGCATCATGTTGTGGGGTTGTTTTGCTGTAGGAGGGACTGGTGCACTTCACAAAATAGATGGCATCATGAGGAAAGAACATTATGTGGAAATACTGAAACAACGTCTCAAGACATCAGCCAGGAAGTTAAAGCTTGAGCACAAATGGGTCTTTCAAATGGACAATGACCTGAAGCATACTGCCAAACTGGTTACAAAGTGGCTTAAGGATAACAAAGATCTCAGTCCTATTGAAAATATATGGGCAGACCTGAAAAGGCATGTGCGAGCAGTTACACCAGTTCTGTCAGGAGAAATGGGCCAAAATTCTTGCCAACTATTGTGATAAGCTTGTGGACGGATATCCAAAACGTTTGACCATTGTCTTAAAAAATCCTTCTCTTGTTATTCTGGCATTTAGCAATCCTAATTGACCTAAAACAGGAAAGGTTTAGTCTGATTTCATGTCAGACAATGTCTTTTTATATACTGTGTGTAAACTTCTTGTTTCAGCTGTACATTAGTGCATTGTTTGTTGTATTTATTTTGAAGACTAAAATATAGGTTGATTGATGGACTGGTTCGCGTAGGAGTGAGATTCTTGACAAGAAGGAAATGAAATCTGGCATGAAAAGTTAAAACGTTGAACAGTGTTTTTGTTTAGTTCTGAGATTTGGGTGTTAACAAAGCAAATAAAGAAATCACTGGATGGCACCTACGCATGAACGTTGGGTTTAATTCATGTGTTTCAGCTTTCATTTTGTTTTGTTAATCACTATGGCAACGGTCCTAATTTTTTTTATCCCAAAACCTGTGGATATAAAACAGTGTACAATTTGCTGTACAAAGACCTTTCATTAATAAGCAACCAAATCACTGCTCTGCTAAGTAAGTAAGTAACATGAAATACTTGCATCAGGAAGGGCATCGTTGTTAAAGCTATTCATCAAATCAGCATGCGTCTCTCCACATGCTGTTTTTGATAATGTGCTGATAATGCAAAATAAAACAGTGCAAGACAAAAGACAGTAGCTAACTCCTGCTATGACGAATTGTATTTTAAATCCCTCTTCAGCGATGATTGCTTCTGCCTTGACACAATTTGACCTTATGCAATTTATCAACACATCTTTCCCCCATTACTTTTAATACAGTGGCCCTCTCTCTTGTCTGCAGCCACTTTTGCTTTGGGCTCTCATAAACCACGTTCGCAGCATTCGCCGTTAGCGTATTTTGTATTCCGCCCGCGACACTGCCAAATCTGCATCGAAATGGGGAATGAAATATTTATGCCACAAAATGACAGCACTCTTCATTGT
>KN470249.1:0-40768 GCA_000787095.1 Periophthalmodon schlosseri | reverse complement strand
GATAGGTGAGAATTAAATTTCATTCAACATTTAATTAAATATTCCACATTCTAAATTAGGACAGGAAAATAGCAGTAGGGAGGTCCAGATTCTTTGAATAATTGATAACAGTGACTGTTCAGGTCAAATATATCATTGTAACAACTAAACAATAGTAACCATGACAACTGTAGAAGCAAAATTAAGGCATAAGTGCAAGAAATTGTTTGTTTGTATCTACCCCCTATCTCCGGCCACATCTCTGTACTTACTTGTGGTTCTTTGAAAAATGTAGACTGCAGGTAGGTCATACACGTTTTTTTCAATTATAACATTAAAATTTAAAATTCTTCAGCTTGCTAAAATGCAGGGTCAGTAGAGGCGCGGCCAGCAGCAGCTCTACAGTTTTGAACATGACGTCACTGGACCTGTTTCTATCATCAAGTCATTTTAGATTAATATTTGTGCTTATAAAATGAAAAAAAACATGGGAAGTGTAAAAGGCCTGTACTTACAACATAAACCATCACTGATAGGCCGGTGGATGTTATGTCATGACTAATTAGTGCATTTAAATGAGCCTAAATGTATATTTGGTTTGAACAGAGCAGATTCCAGGTCATTTCAGTTCAGTTGGTGCGCCATAAAAATGCATAGAATTGTGAAGTATCTGTTACTGTCACACTGACATAAACGGATTTTCCGTTGTTTGGTCATGGTGTCAATAATTGTATATAATAATAATACTGCAATGCTTCTTCTCACAATAATTAATTATAATAATACCTGTTGTAATATTTTTTTCTCAACAATAGTATTTTTCTACCAAACAAAAGCCAGGCTCGGTGAAGCAATGGGAGGACACTGTTGATATTCTGACAAGCGCCTGGGTTCAACCAAAAGGAAAGAGATGCAGAGAGAGACATGCTCACTGGAGTGTTGCACATGGACGATGCAGAAGTGACAGGGAGCTGACAGAGGGATGACAACCTTGTTTGTCCTGCGCGAGATGATCAACATGTGTTTCGCCGATCTGGGTCCCCTAGGAGGTGGACACGGGGCAGCGGAGACAGAGGGTTCCACGCTCCACTGGAACTCCCTCGCCTTTAAATTAGCATTCATTCAGCCAGTGGAGCAGTGAACCATTTGTGATAATATAAACGCATACAGAATACGACATCATTAATTATTATGCAGTTTTGCTCGGTGACATCATCTTAAGAATATTATGTTAAAACAGGAACGGCTCATTGTGACATCAAGCATTGCATTAAAGCACCTCAGGTAAGATGAATAACAAATAATCTGGGACAGGGGCAGCACCAGGAAGGGGCTGGAGGGGGCACTAGTCTCCCCTAAAATGGTCAATGCTCAACCATAGCTCAACCAGAAATTTTTGCCCCACAAGACTGGATTATAACACATCTAATCCTGACAAAAAATGTTGTTCAAAATGAGACTCTAATAATAGAATTCCATATTTAGCTTTTTAAAAGAGTCTAAATTAACATGTTAAGTGAGCACCCACATTGAAGACCTTAGCACCCCCTTAGCTCCTCCAATCAACTATGTCTGCCGCCGCCTCTGATCTGGGAAATAGCCAATGAATGCTTTGTCTTCAAATTGACTTTGCTGCAAAAAAGCTAAATACAAGTCTTACAAGGGTCAGATTGAAATGACTGGACAGTGCAGCTCATGTGGTTTTCTAACAGTGGTGGAAGGCATGCTGTTGCACCACATCACAGTTGTTTAAAATGGCTGAAGTTATGAAAGAAGAAAAGCTTTTATGAGAGTTTAATCAAGTTACAATGCTTTTATTTACTTCCTGAGTTCATGCATGCTTTAGTAACCCTGTATTGTCATGCATTTGGGGCATGAGTGCTCAGAAATTGTTTGTCTGCATCTACCCCCTATCCCCGCCCACGTCACTGTACTTTCTTGTGGTTCTTCGTAAAATGTAAACTGCAGGTAGGCCATACACATTTTTTTTTCAGTTATAACATTGCAATTTTAAATTCTTCAGCTTGCTAAAATGCAGTGTCAGTAGAGGCAAGGCCAGCAGCAGTTCTACAGCCTGGACATGAAATCATTGGACCTGTTTCTATTATCAAGTCATTTTAGATCAATATTTGTGCTTATAAAATGAAAAACATGTAAAATGCAAAAGGCCTGTAGTTACAACATAAACTGTCACCATCATCGACAGGCAGGTAGATGTTATGTCATGCCTAATTAGTGCATTTAAATGAGCCTAAGTGTATATGTGGTTTGAACAGAGCAGATTCCAGGTCAGTAGAACGTCTTGTTTCACTGTGTGTCTAATTGAGCACTGTGTAGTTAATTGTTGGTGCGTGGGAGGGGAGAAATCAATTGCTTTTCTGGCTGCCATGACTTCTGGGCCTCAGGCTGAGAGACAAGAGCTGGCACTCACCAATGCACACAGAATCACCGTTGAAAAAAGAAGCATAAAGTCAACACAATCAATACCAGTATCACACTTACTTAAATCAATGTACAAATGCTCTGAATGTATTTGTAGCTGTCGCCGTAGTTGGAGTACTGCAGTAGTATTAAGAGCAGAAGTAACAGGTTATACTACTACTTGTAATTATGCTAGTTGTAGTCATAGATGTAGATGGTATTAGTACAAATGTAGTTGTAGTACTACTGGTAATATAGTATTTGCATTTTGCTCTCTTGCACCAGTAACATTAACAGTATTTCTTTTATTCAGTATATATATGTAGCACATGTTGCAGTAGTAAAAGCCAAAGTTAAATCTGTCAACTGGACAAAAAGTTGTAGGAGTGAGGACGTTTCGCTGCTCATCCAAGATGCTTCTTCAGTTCTGGTCAGATTACTGGTGGAAACTGCCTTATATCTATCTGAAGGGAGGAGCTCACTACACTGAAACTGTAAAGAGCTATTGTTTCCAGTTTCAGCCTTAACGAGCCTCCATTCAACCTTAATGGCCCTGGTGGGTTCTATTGTTCTTTGTCACCTTTGTTCCTTTGTTTGCTGGGTCTGAGGATGGGGTTGTACATGTGACAGGTGACAGGTGATGTCTGAGACCCCCATTCTTGTTCAAGGAAGGATTTTCTTTCCTAACAAAAATTGCTTCTTTAACTCCTCTCTCAAACCATTTCTTCTCTCTGGCTAAGATCTGTACTTCACTATCTTCAAAGGAGTGGTTAGTGGCTTTCAGATGGAGATGTACGGCAGACTGGGGTCCAGAGGAGCTCTCGCGACGGTGTTGGTACATTCTCTTATGGAGTGGCTGTTTAGTTTCTCCAATGTAGCACTCACTGCACTCTTCTAATGCACTAATGCACTAGTGCAGTGAAGAGTGAAACTGGAAACAATAGCTGTTTACAGTTTCAGTGGAGTGAGCTCCTCCCTTCAGATAGATATAAGGCAGTGTCCACCAACAGAACTGAAGAAGCGGCTTAGATGAGCAGTGAAACGTCTTCACTCTTACAACTTTTTGTCCAGTTGACAGATTTAACTTTGGCTTTTGCTATGGATCAGACCTGGATGACTGAGGGATTACACAGACACATGTTGCAGTAGTTGTATTTATGTTAGTTGTAGTCATATTGAAGATAGTACTATGGGGGTGACAGTAGCTCAGTTGGTAGACTGTTTTTTCACTGATTTAAAGGTTGGAGGTTCAAATCCTGCTCTCAACATAAACATCACTGGTTGAGCAGTCAGATCCACTGACCCACAGGTTGGCAATTCCAGCTCCCACAGATGAATGCTGTCATTGTGTCCTTGGGCAAGACACTTAACCCACCTTGCCCCAGTATCTGCGTGTACTGGTGTGTGAATGTGTGTGTGAATGGGTGAGTGGTTCCTTGATGTAAAGTGCTTTGAGTGACTTGAAGGGGGAAAAGCACTGTCTAAAAATGTAATCATTTACTAGTTAAAATGCAAGATATAATATTTGTATGTTACAGTATTTGTGGTAGATTAGTGACAGTGGTAGTATTTATTTTTTTATGGTAATATGAGTTGTAAAAGTACTTAAAATTAGAGATTTAGGCTACAAGGTAAAAGGCTTAGTCACGGCTGCTTAGTGGTACAATAAAACATTAGTAATGAGGTCAAACAGGCATAAAATATTAAAAAGGAATAAAATATAGAATATAGAATATGTATGGATATGCATGATTACTTTGGTACAATCTAAAGAGAACTATATTTCATAAGTAGATACATTACAAACTACAATTGAAAAAATAGGGATGCAAGTGTAGTGGGAGTTTTATTAAATACTAAATCATTGGACATCTAAATATCTGGCTCAGTACTTTTACACAAGTATTATTTAGCAGTATCTATTCACAGGCAAACAATACTTCTGTTATAGCCCCACATGTACAGAGCCATAACCCTGTCTTTACCCTTACTGCACACACAAACACAGGGCCTCTCTCTCCAGGGGAAGGAAGCACACAGGTGAAGTCAGATCCATCTATCGATCGCCCGCTTGCTGGGAGGAGAGTTAGGAACATGAGATCTGCCCAGGTCACGGGGCCAACAGACACAGGCAGCAAATAAGATGGAGGCACCCCGGAGATTATAACTCAGGCTGCATCCCCCACACATGGCTTTTCTCAATGCACTTCTACAATTCAGCACAAAACAGGGCAAAATGTGCACTATAATCACCAACTAAAAAAAGGTCTTTGTCATCAAGAGACCTTCCCTCTCATTTAAACTCTCTTGGGACTGACTCAATAGTAGACAGAAATATTCTCTCGATTTAAAGGTGCGCTATACGTACCTTTTCTGGTTGAGGGTCGGCCACCTGCTTGTCTCCACGGAGATTTTCTTACTTTGCCAAGAATGTTCCACAGGTGGGTCACAGCTCAGATTTTTCTAAGCCATTGATCTTTATGATATTAATATTTTTTAACAATCATTTTATTTTTCAAACTCAATGTGCAATTGAGATTGTCATTAGAAATATTTTTTCTACAGTGTACAGTAGAATATAAATAACATAAATGAAGGAGCTAATCAGCTCATTGGCATGTGTCTGGTTATGTATAAGGTGTTCTCATTTAGGAGGAAGCTTGGCTGCGTTCACTAAACGCTGCCACACATTTGGAAGCGTTGACTGTATTTTAAAACCTGCCTTATAAAAATGAATGTCTGTTGCTGGTTTATTGAAAAATTTGCAACAATATAATTTACTCCACTATGGTTTGATCTTTTTCCCTTTTGTTTTCTCTTAGTGTTTGGTGATCGGTAGGCAGTCCATATAACATAAGTAGTAGAAGCAGTTTAATGGTAAATGGTCATATTTTTATATAGCGCTTTTCCACCTTCAAGGCACTGAAAGCTCTTTACATCAAGGAACCACTCGCCCATTCACACACACCAGTGTACGCAGACATTGGGGGCGAGGTGGGTTAAGTTTCTTGCGGGAATTCAAATCGCCAACCTTTGCATCAGTGGACAAACGCTCTACAAACTGAGCTATTGTCGCCCCGTCATGTTGTTTAACCCCTTAATTAAGTAATAGCCTGAATGATTCTCAATAAACTATGTCTTCATTATTAATTAAGTCTTTCTTCAGGCTTTATTAAGGTTAATTAAGGTGTAGTTATAGTGTAACCAAAAAAATGTTAATATATTGGAATACGCCTAAACCAAAATCTGAAGCTTTCCACGCAGCGTTGACTAAGCAGCACAAGGCCGTAGCACAGAGCTGAGGGTCAAGCCTGTGCGAGCGGGGAGGGGGTGTAATGATCAGGCCTGTGTGCGTGGGGAGGAGGGGAGGGGGTGTAATGATCAGGCCTGTGTGCGTGGGGAGGAGGGGAGGGGGTGTAATGATCAGGCCTGTGTGCGTGGGAAGGAGGGGAGGGGGTGTAATGAGGTGGTTGAGTACACAGTGCTTCAGCTGGACCACAGCAGCAGACACCGCAACATGACGCTTGATTCATCTCCTTTTTTGCACACAGGCCTCCTTTCTTTCTCCCAGCCTTTTTAATGGAACAAAGGCAGACACAGGGCGATTCACAGTGACCAGACGCATGGGACCGGAGTGACGGAGGGACAGAAAGGTCAGAGGAGACAGGAAACTTCATGGAGACATCGGGCCACGAGACATGTCCACCAACCAATGTACTGTAACCTCAGGGGGGCAAGGGAGATGGGGGGAGAAATGAGGATTCAACAGAATGGGAAATGGACTGTGAGCCGGTCTTCAAGCATAATGGCAAAACACATTAGCCAACTATGATACTATTTGCATTTTATCATAAGTGCTGTTGACAATGATAAACTAGAGGCATTTACTCAGGGAAGTTAGTCAAGGAAATCCCCTATCTCTGGCAACTTGTATTGTATGGACATAGTTGGCAGAGTGGGTAGTACTAGTAATAGTTAGTATTTTCCGTAACAGTATTAGTGATTGTTTTAGTAGATGTGCAGATGGGTAAAATAAAGTAGTAGTAGTTGCAGTATTGGAAGTATAACTTAATACTTAATAAATCTGCTACTTCTGAAGTATCAATAGTAGAGTTTTGTTGATTTTAGGTGGAAGAGATACAAAGAACAGGCTTTGGTGACCTGTGCCTTTATGTCCTCGTGGTGGTCAGGTGCTCTGGCTGCTAAGGTGTGTAAGGATATGTTGTATATTCAGTAAGGAGAAAAGGTTCACCTTTTCCAACCCCCCTGAGTGTGGCCTGAGGCAGGGGTCTGTTGGCTATGTACTCTTTGTTCTGTCTAATCAGACTGCCAGCCAGAGGTCACAGTACGAACGAGGGCTTGTGTTAGTCCAGGTATTCAGATAGCTTTGACTGTTCACACTCGGATACCACATCAAAATTGGGACTAAACTGGGACTAAACCCGCAGCTAATCCTGGACTTGACCAGGACATAACCAGGACTAGAGCAGAACCAAATCATTTCCACATCAGGCTTAAACCAGGACCAAAGCAGGAGAAGTGTGAATGCACCATGAGGAACACTGGCAATACAAACATGTCTAAAAAGTCATTCCTTGAAAAATAGTACTGCTAATGACTGTTTTGTGCTCACAGTGTCAGCTATGTAGCGTTTTTGAAGACTCAGTAACACTTTGTACAAGCTGGTGCTGTTAATTAATTCATATTAAAATTTTTAACGTGCATAGCCTGTCACAGCATAACAGTCCCTCCACAGATACTAGTGTGCCAAAAACACAGCTAAATCAAATAGATGTTTTTATTTTTACAACATAAAAACGCAACTTCAAAATAATGAGAAATCTGAACAAATAGACCAAATTTGTATCATACTTCACAAAGGTTTGAGTTCTGCATTCTTTCCAAAAGCAATTTCAACCTTCAACCTTGCTACCGTGTCTGCTTTTGACTACAACAGACAGGACGACTGAATGGCAGCTAGTGTGTGACAATTACTACATCGACTTATCATCTTTGGGGCTCCGTATTTATCGTGGGTACTTGTTCTTTGTTCTAGTGTTCTAGTATTGCAGCTTGTGTATTTTAACAATTTTTGGGAATATAATCTTGCTTTAGGGTTATTGTGTCAGTGGCATAAATTAGTTACAATATTATCTTTATATTTTCTTCAGCAATATATCGTGCTTCAAAATGTGTTACCGTGACAGGCTTAATTCCACCCATGTTTTATTATTATGCCAGGCCATGCCAACCAGACTTGCCCACCCGCTCGAGCCCATTCTAAAACTGCATAACCTTTGGAGACAGATTAGGGTCAGTACCATCCAATGAGATACATCAGTCATCCGCTCGCAGCCTTACACATGTACAGTATAATGCTTATGCTAGACAGTGAGCTTTGAACTGTGTTGACATACTCGCCTTCTCATAAACAAAGGGCAACTTGCGCTTTCTGCACCGCAAAACAAAACCAAGACTGGAGACTGATACGATTCAACATGGAGTTTTTTTTTTTTTTCTTGCTAAATTTGCAGTAAAGGCGATACCCATCTGGCCATCTGTCGCAGTGGAAGAAAGCCTTGTCCACATGGATTTATTTGATGCTGATGTAGTGCTATGGTTATCTGTCTAGATTTGTAATTTTGATGCTCAGACTTTTTGGGCTGCAAGAAAAACAAAAAATATAGAACAGTCATCAATTTATCTTTGGGAATTTCAAGGAAGCTGACAGCCCCGATTTTAGGCCAAAGATATGTCAAGAACGTTATGAATGAAAGAAGATTCTTCAACTGGTTTTCATTAACAGTAGTAAAAATATTGTAGACTTAATTACAGAAAGTAATTTGGCACAAAAAAAATATTATTACAATACTCATACCATATACTAGCTACAGGGCATGTTGGGTGGGTCTGTTGGTATAGCCATCTGTGGAAGGTCACTGTTTTAATTCTTATTCAAGGCCCCTATTGTTGTTGTCAGAGCCCACTTCCGTTGCAGTATTGTGGCTAATTGTGAGAGGAAGGGCATCTGGTGTAAAAATTTGCCAATGTGGTTCGCTAGAGTGATAAAACAGGGACAAAAGAAGGGAGCTAAGAATGTAGGAACTGAAAAAAACAAAAAACAGAACAAAACTGCAGTTCAAATTGTGTTTTTGTACTGTCCCATGCCTGGATAATTTTAGAACTTTGCCTGAGGAAGAATAATAAGTGAAGTTAACATGCAAGATGTTTGTTGACAGTAAGTAGTCCATTGTATTATTGACATATGAAAGATTGATACTAGCATTATGCATGTCTTGGCAATGAGATGAAAGGAATGTCAACCTATTTTTAAATGTCACTGTCTCTTTCTGTTCTGGATCCCTGCTCTACTTTGTGCTACACATCTAAAGTGGGTCAGCCTCACATGTGGAGGGGCCCCGGTGGGCTCCTGTGTGTGCCTCGGAGTGTACGACTGCTTCAAGCCACGATCGTGTGTTTATCCTGCCACATTCCAACACCAGTAATGCACGGTAGTGTCTTCTATTATTTCAGCCTAAGTCCCACTGGAGCTGAGTACATGTAATTGACTTATTTTTTGTAATAATTATAACAAAAAGGAGGAAACATAATCATGATTTCTGTTGACGTACTTATGGAGGTGCCCTGATGCTGTGAAATGGGTATGAAAAAATACCCCTTTTCCCAGCTATACTTTTTCATCAAAATGTCCAAAGCTGCTTTTTATTGAGAAGCAGTTTTTATTTATTTTATTTATTTATCTTTATTTATACAGGGAGAGCCCGAGAGTACCAGAATCTCTTTTTCATGAGCGCACTGTATTTATGCCAACACTTGTGGTGTAAAGCGTATATAAAGAGTTACTGTTGAACATGTATTTTTAATAATTTATTGCAGTTATAAGGTTCCATATTGTTCTAAATCGATACTGTATAGCGTGTTTATTGTGGTGTACCATGTTCAGACCATCACATTATTAAAGTGCGTCAGATGCAGGTGAGGTGTAGCGGCCCGCAGCCTGCCCTCCTCACTGTACACATACCCCTCTCTCCCCACCCACGCCCCCCTCCCTCTGTGTACATACTGTGGCTTATTCTTGGCTGGAGTGTGTTACAGCGAGACCGCGTTGCCCCGCTGCAGCTCAGATTAATAGACACTGATAATAACACAACTCACAGCCATTGTGCCCTAATGAAGATGGATCTGGAGGGCTCTGCGGTGCACAGACACTCGGGGTGGCAGTCTGCCAGTCACAGCCAAATGACATCTGGGAACAACTCAATACAGAGGAATACACAGGGATGCAGAGGGCGGGCAGGCGGGGGCAAGAGTCAGCACGCAGCACTCTTTCATAACATTATCAGGTTATATCATTGTAATCCATTGTTAGTGGCTTTCACAGATTAATGCCCGGAGCAGCAGTTATCATTCTTGTTGTTAAGACTTAATGGCAACAGTAAATTATTCATTTCCCTCTATTGATTTGCAACAGCACTGGCGCTGACAGAGGTGACAGCGCAGGTTGACTGATATGAAGTACATCTAATTTGACTTTTGCAGGCAGGGCGTACAAACTGAGGAAAGCGTGAGAGGAGCAGGACAATGTGGCGTGTCACAGAGCAGGCACGTGGCTCTGACTCCACTGCCTCACAAATAATGGATTTAGCAGACAATATACTGTGCTCAGCTAGCTCACACTTTTCACTTATTTATTTCTGGATTTAAAGTCAGTGTATTGCCACATTCAGTGTAAGAATTCACACCAAATCTATTTGAACATTTTTCTTTTTAAATGGCTATGGTGGAATGGTTAGCACTTTTTACTCTTTGCTTTATGCTATATGCTTTTTATGCTTGTAATAAGTGCCTAAAGTTATCTTGCTTTTTCTGAAAGTTCACACTTCACTGTGACTGGTTAAATCTGCATATTACTCCTTCAGAGCAGAGTTGACCAATAGAAAAAGTGGGTTAGGAAATGTAGACACCATGTTTTTGAGCCTTGAGCTGCAAAACAGCACTTACTCACGATATCTCATGAAATTTTCAGATCCTCACAGGCTTGGAGCACTATTCTGTTTTATATTTTGTCATATCACTCACCCCTGTAACCTTTGGCTTTAACATGTTCATTCCAAAAAACTTTTGTCTGTTTGACACTTTTACATTTTCTTCTGCTCTGGTTTAAAAGAATGAAAAAAAGGTCAATTTTATTCAGCATTTTCGCACCTTATCACAGTGGTCAAAGGCTTGATTACATAACGCTAGCCTTGCATTAACCTAAAACACAGACATTTTCCCTATGATTATAATTGCTTTGCTCCCGGAGACCACTGCTCGGTAATACGCTGCTGAAGGTAGACCTATAGCCTGTGTGTGTGTGAGGAGGAGGCTGACGTGGGTGCTGAGGTCCCTTCTTCTGGCAGCTGTGGTACCATAACAGGGCAGGCATTGATGGCGAGGAGCGTTGCCCCCTGTTGCATCAGCGGTAATGAACAGTGACAAGTCTTGTGCCACTATAATAAATCACAGACAGTGGCACTGACCCTTGTACTCAATCCTTATGAGAGACTGGCTGGAGCGGGGATTTTGGGGAAAAACATGGCATGCATAAAGTGGAATAAGATGGATAGTGTTCAATATAGTACATTTTCTTGAGTATCCTGAGTATTTACATTCTACTTCAAATTCTACTTCAAATTATGAGTTAGTAGTAGTTAAGTAGAGGTATGACAAGCTATTGGGATTTAGATATCCATGAGTTTACCAGTTATGAACAACTGGCACCATTGTCATAGCAATTAACAATTCAAAACAAAATCTTTTGAATGGTGAAAAGTATTCGTGAAACTAAAACCCATGAATAGTGTGATACTTACATTGGCAAATCAAAAATATAGGAATATGATCACTGGTGATATGTGAATTCATTTTGAGGTACCCTGTGATTCTTAGATCTAAGTCGTACTATAGTAGTACTGCCCACCCTCAATTGTTACCCCTAGTACTGTTTTGAAGTACCTTTACTTTTACTACTTTGGCTACCCTCTCCCCTGCACCGTTGCTTGCATCAGCTTGTCACTCAGCCATGCAATTGTCTCGCTTACAGGCGCTGAGGGCTCTGAGTAAACACTGGTATTCCTGGAGCATTATATTTAAGTGTAGAGTGTGCAGATGAGGGGCTGTGTGGGCTGATGCTGAAGCCGGAAAAGTGTCTATTGAATAAAGTAAGAGAGCTCTTTTTCTCTCTCTCTCTCTGTACCTCTTGGCTTTACCTTTCTGACAGCCACACTAGCCCTGTTTGATACTTCTGCAATGTGTTCCACCGCTCTGCACACTCCCCTGTCTCATTTGCATTCCCTTAAAGAACACTTCCATTAAAGTATCTCCCTTCTGTTTCTTCAAATAGGTCTTTTTTTGTCCCGGGGTTGGCTGTATTTTTTTTGAGGGGAGCCTTATTCCCTGTTGAATACACAGCCTATCTGTGCTTTGCCGCGAGTCAGTAATCAAACGCATTGGCCTTAATACACAGGCCATTACAAGAGCTCTGACGCTCCGGCTGCACAATGGTGTCATTATAGAAACAGGGTGCTCTTTCCTCCGTGGTGAGAGAGGAGCTAACAAAACTGACCTAACGCAGTGAAGGGAGAGGTGCTGGAGAGGAGTTGACCTGAATGTGCTCAAGCCTGACAACGTTATCAACCTGGGTGTTAACATTATTATAGGCTATTGTATCAATCAGCCATTACATTATGACAACTGCTGTTGGAGGATATGCTGCATTTGTGTATTTTTTTTTTTGCGTCCACTTCCGCGTTAGAAAACTGCAGTGCCCAGTGGGAGCTGACATCACCGTAAACGTCATCACAACAACCTCTGATGGATAGCTGCAGATCACATGAGCAGCTGATTTTTTTTTTCATTTGTCCCAAAATGACTACGCAACGCTGCGGAATCCTGCACGTATGACAGATTAAGAAAATAAAATTGCAGAATGAAGTAAAGAGCAGTGGCCGTATACTGGTGGGGGTGAAAACGGGGATTGATTGGCAATATGGAGTCTTGAAAATAAGCAATTAAAGATTGCTCAAACATGCACACATCACTCCAGATACAACTTAGTAAATAGGGGGGAAAATAGAGGGGAAACAACTATAACTATAAAACAACTATGTCTGATTGAGTGACAGTTGGATTTAACCAGTCACAGTGATGTGTGAACTCAGTCAAGTCAGAAACTTGAATTTGTAATCTTGCCTTTATGAGAATTGTGATATACATTTTATTTATATTTTCTATATTTTTGGCATAAACTACCCTAGTTCATGGCATTACAATTGTTTATAAGATGACTGCAATGGGGGCCCTGGGCATCAGTGCAACTTTAATGAAATCAGTTTGTTTTGAAGGAATAATATATAATGCCATTTTGTACCTTTGCTACAATAGCCCAGATAAAAAAGGATTACAGGGCCTAATCATTGGTCAACTGAGGGATAAAATTGCAGGAATGTAAACCTGAAGTGGAATTGTGTATTGTGCAAAAGATATGTCCCAAACATCTGGACCCATCTTATTTTGTTAGTGTCCAACTTGTTCTGAACTGTGCACAAATGTAATAAGCACTAATAGGAAGGAAATTGAATCATCTCCAAGACAGATTGAAGAAAAATGAACATGCATCTTTCATCAGTGTCCTCCAGTAAGTCTAATGTAGTATTTTCATATGCGCTTCTTATTAAAATAATAAAAGAGCAATAATTCAATTCAATTTCATTTCTATAGCACATTTAAAATACAACTTAAGCTGCCCAAAGTACTTCACATAAACAACAACAAACAAAAACAAGAAAGAAAGAATGCAGCAGCTTCATTATGATGTATTTTACAATGCTCTCACTCACCCACCAAATGTACAGTAACCTCTATATCTAAAGGCCGAAGAAAATATTCATTGTAATAATTTGAAAATATGGCCTCCCACCAGTATTGTCTTAATTTAAAACTTTAAAACTTAATTTTGATATTAAAGCTAACATTTGTAATTGGATTGTCTGACCCGACCCTGTATTCTCACATAAAACCACTAGATGCTATCTGTGTTACTGCTGTCTGATAGTGAGGCATCTTTGGCCTGACAGAAGAACACCAGAGACCACAGGTGAGCTTCAGTCAACGCCACATGAGGGGAGGGGAGAGGGGGGAGCACACATCGGCATCTACTGGTGAAAAAAACAAACAACCAAAAAAACATATAGATGGTAGCTTTAAGGAAAAGGCTTGATACTGAATGCTGACTTTCAAAATTTACAATACATCTTTTTTAGACAATAGAGTGTAAATTTCTATACAAAATAATATACTTTTCATTAACATTACAACAGGGTCTTACACTAGTTTTGATAAAGATAAAGACCATTTTAAAACTATTCAAAAATGTTTGATTCATGTGATGTTTTTTTCAGTCCTGTCAAATAAGAATGTAGTTTAGAATTTATATTTTGCTATTGATTTTTTCACAACTGATGTTACGCCTTTAGCATTTCATTAATATATAATTTTTTGGGTGGGTGATTACTTAGATAGATGCTTAGAATGAGTTAATCATTATATCTTGCTTATTTTAATAGATTCTTTCTTCAGACCACGGTTTAGCTTGTTTTCATACCTGACAGTTTCGACTGCTCACTAGCACTTCCTCAGAGTGGTCACGTGACGTTGCTGTGGCATGTCTGGTCAGCTGATTTAAACAGGTTTATAGCTGTCTCCCCATTAGTGGACTCTGAGGAAGACCGCTAGTGAGCAGTTGAAACTGTCAGGTATGAAAACAAACTAAATCTGAAAAAATAAAAAAAATATATCAGAAGACCAGATGAACCCATTGTACTAGCTATTTATCTTTATTTATAAAGGGAGAGCCCAGTGAGAGCACTCAGACTCTGTTCCCTGCCCTGTTCAAATACAGAAAAAACAAACAAGTGCATAAGTCCATTTAAAACATTAAAAACAGGTGCAGGTGTGAGTATAAATGTTTGTCAAATTGCATTTGTGGCACCAAAGTATTCAATTTTGCTTGCCCTTGAAATATATTCCATTTTTGGGAAGCAAAGCAACCAAAAGAACTTTTTTCCATCTCAGCTCTGGTGCAGTTAGTCCTTAGACTTATACAGTCATGCGATCTTGTATTAAATGTGCCCATATCAATGTTCCACAAGCGAGTGAGGTATTCTGGCAGTCTATGAGCTATTCAGACCATAACAAAACACAAACTTTTATCGTTCTTTGAAATCTCACCAAACTCTGAATTCCTGACATTTCGCCTTTTATGAATATACTTAAGGTGTATTTCAGTCATTTGTCTTGATTACAAATATTTAATGCTCCTATTTGAGTCTCTTTCTGATTTGTAAGTAAGATGTGATTGCCATTCAGATGTGTATGCTTGACTGTGCCAGGATCAGGGATCATTTCCGTCGTAGCGGGAGCCGTGCCACTGAACCAACTATTTGCAGTTGGAGCATCTGAGGCATAAACATCAATCTTAATAGCAAGGGGAAAGCGCTGGGGAGTCGTGTGAGGATGCAAAGACGTCTCTTCCATGCATAGAAGCACCAAATGTTGTGATTTATAATGCACCCACTTCAAATCCATCACAAGTTTTCTTAACGGGGTAAATTAGAGTGTGGCTTTATGCCTTCACAATTGCCCCCTGTGATTTTCTCTCATTCGTACAACATATCTCATCTCGGAACATATTGAAATGCAAATTATGACATTAGTTGCCAAATAGCATCCCATTCAATATCCCTTAAATATTTCTTAAGTGTTTAGCCCATGAATTCCTAAACACGTCTTGCTAAAAGCTAACATTTGCACAACTTGTACAATTTGTCTTCTACCACCTTGCTATCTGACTGCCCCATTTTGAAGTAAGGAAGAAAAGCCTGAAGCTGTAGCGGTGTCTCGAGTTGCACCAATGTTTTCTAATTATGCGGCAAAAACTGTCGATGTAAACTCTTTGTTCTCGGCGAGCTTGATCAGGAGATGCATAGCGTTCCCAAACTCACACTTTTGACAGTCGCAGCAGCATCCATCGGAAATCTAAAGGATCTCTTTACACCTATAGTTTCTCAAGAATGGCAGGTTAATAATAAGGTGATTATAGTGTTCTAATGATCTAACAAATGTACACAATGAGCTAATTTTCTCCGGATACAGCAGGGGGCATTTGAGTTTATTGGGAAAAACATATCTGAAACATGATGACGAGGCAGAGTATCCAGTTTGAACTTTGTCACCCTGTATTGTTTTCATTTGAAGATGTCTACAGTTTTTTTTGCTCCTAATGATATTGTAAGTAGAAGTGTTCATATGCATACTAGTGTTGTCCCGATACTAAAATTTCAAACTCTTTTCAGTACTAAGGAATAGCCTTGATACTTGATACTGATTCCGATACTATGATCATAATAAAAACACTCTGTACTTTCAACATTAAATAATTGTACTTTCTTTTATATTGCCATGTCGCCTTATGTCTGTGTATTCCCTCAGTGGTCCAGGTACGTTCCATAGTGGTCCATGGGCGTATACTAGTCTATACGCTAGTCTAGTGCTTGTTCTGATACAGCTCAAGATCAAGAAAAGGTTCATTTTTGTCATGTAAATATGACTTTTTTTTAGTATTGATACCTTAGTTAGTAGCTGATTTTCAATACTTATTGTTTATTTTGCTAAATACATATTGTTATACTGCTAAAGTTGCACTATGGAGCTTTCTGGTTCAGAGTACGCCACTAGCTTGTCTCCATGGCTTTGCTTTGCCTGGAACGTCCCACTGAATGGCATTAACTCAACTCAATCAGGTGTTCCTACCAAGCCAAGTTACAGGTTAGATCTGTGTAGAGGCGAGGTCACTTGCCGTGAGAATAAAAAAATACTTGCAATTGAGTACATGCAAGATAGATAAGTTTAATGCCATATTGTGGAGCATTCCAAGCAAGGCGACAGCATCTCCAAGGCTTGCAGATTCGTTGAAGAGGTCAAAGAGATTAAGATGGTTTGGTTTTGTATAGAGGAGGGATAGTGAATACAGAAGGACTTGAAATAAGGCTAAGATAATGACCTAACGTTTTTTGTTTTGTTTTATTTTTTTTTTATCTGAAATTTAAACATGTATTCCCTGAAAACACGCTCATACCATTTTTGTTCATTTAGTTCCTTGTCTCCTATTGTTCCGAGAGTAATGTTCCACACCATTACAAACACAGGATAATAATGGTAGATGTGATCAGTGCAAGAGGTCAGCTTCAGGCCTCCGGCAAAATTGTAGTAAGTAAAAGATATAGTTGAGGACTCCCATCATCCCTTGCTAACCGCCCTGCACCCTCGGGCGAATGGACTCACACCCAAGCAATGATATTACAACCATGATTAGTTTTCCGTCTTGCTATTCATTTGTGAACCTCTTGGCTATTTTCAGCAAAATCCTACTTCCTTCTGCACTCAGAGTCAACTTTCTCCATTTTCTTCCGATGTGGCGTCTGTTCTTTGTTTTGGAAGTTACTTGAGCTGCATCCTAATTTCACTTCGTCTTTTTATAGTTTCTTTGATCCTTTCTTTGTCAGATCTACATGTTTTTTCCTGCATCCTGGCCTTCCACACATCTCCCATCTCATTCCTATTCTCCCACCACAACAAAATTATGCCTGTTTTATGTTGTCTGAAAATAAAATCAATTTGTCCACATTTGTATTTTGTGTTGCGGACCGCTGGAGAGCTGCTGTTGCGAAGACTAAACAATGAGAATGAATGAGAGGAAATACATATTTGTTTTGTTAAGGTTTTGGTTAAAAGGCCTGTCCCTGCACTCCATGGAGTCACCTTTCGATTGTCAATAGAAAGTGTGGTAGGTGGGAATCAGAAACACTCAACTTGGCTAGTGCTATTAGCTGTCAGCTTTTGTCCTACTGGCTTCCCCTCGCAGTGTGTCTTTATTTGATCATCAAGGGTGGTCACAAACAAAATTGTAACTCCAACTGTTTCCATGTGTCAACGTGGGCAAAAAAACATCAAAAACATGTGGTAATTTTGCTGTATTTAAATTCAGTTCCTGTTCTCAGTCTTTGTTTGGTCGAACTATTACACTGTCATACTAATTCCCATACAGTATTAACAGGCAGAGGGTGGTGGTTTGGCTCATGCCACTGGGGAGCTGGGTAAATATCAAAGAAGGTCAGCAGGGGGAGGGGCTGTGGAGCGAAAGTGACGAGAAATCAGTTTGGAGGGAAGAAAAACATGAGGTTTTGATTTATTCACCAACAAAATATTCACCATCATATTTTGATGGAAGTATTTGTCAGTGAAGGTAATGACTTTGACAGCTTGAACTATGAGCTGTTGTGTATAAATTTGCAGTCAAAACTCATTTTGGGGTACCTCAAGGTTCTTTATTAGGCGTACAGCAGTGCAAATTTCAAATTAGTTTATGAATAACAGTAATTAAGCTGTAAAGTGACATGTTTCCTTTGCTAATTAGGTAATGGCAAAAACTGATAATACCTTGGTTTGCCACTTGTGTTGGCTGGATTCAAAATTTTAAATAAAAGTAACACTTTAGTTACCTTTAGTTTCTTCTTATCTGGCAGTTTTCGTCATGTTAACTTGACTTTATAATCCAATCCATGTTGGATTTTCTAAAGCTGGTCATATGAGGTAAAGACAAAATTAAGATAGATCTCACGATGGGAAAATTACAGTGTTGCAACAAAAAGTTCAAGAACAGCAGGAAATCAAGATGGATTTCACCGTTGTTTGATCATGTGTTAATAATCACGACAGATCATTAAATTGTGTTGTTTCTTCCCACAATAATCGTAACAGTAAAACTATATTGTGCCATCCCTCCTAAGGGGTACACACTTGCCTTTGATGCCCCTTAAAAGCAAACCGGATTTATCACAACAACTGTATAAAATGACACTGATGCCTCTTAAAACTTCACGGCACAGCTGTGGTCAATCCACCAGTGCACTGTCAAGCACCAAGCCCACTGCAGAAATCCAACCTCAGCAGTGTGTGTGTGCCGGAGCCTGAAGGGGGAAGACCCTGCTCTTGTCAGAAAATCAGAGCTAAGTTCCAGATTGTGATTTATTTCATAAGGCAAATGAAATGTGTTAGCCCTGCGGCACTGCCTACTGACTCACCACTTTTCACTGTCTCTCTGCCTGCGCGTGCCCAGACACACACATAAACAAGCTCACACACGCGCAGGCAGATATGTATTTTTCACATGTTGAGCATTGCTCCGGCAACAGCCCCAAAACATATGTAGCGTGTCTTATTCAATCAACCATTCAAACACAGGAGAGTGATGGCAGTGCGAACAGCTGTTGCCATGCCAGCCTGCACAAAATGGCCTCACATTTGTGTGTGTTCTCTCCGCCTGGCTGTAAATGGGGCTTCTTCTTTTCATAGGACGGGGAATATAGTCATTATTTCATTTCTAACTCTGAGGAGAGCAAATGTTATGATACTAGTCTTTTTATGCTTCAGAGGGTTTGGATTTGTACACGCTTCCCCCAAAGCAGTGCGGAACAATTTGCAAAGTAAAAAGAAAATATGCAATTTCATGTTCCAAAGTTACAGATGAAGGCGTTTTAACATGCGTTGGCTGTGCTGTGTTTTGTAATCAAACTTAACACAGCTGCTAACACCAACAAGGATGTTCTGTGTGCATTTCTACATTTGATTCTGCTACTAATTTTTTGACTAATGGATTTCAAATTCGGCCAAACTGAGACTTCCACTGCTCTTTGATGCAGTGTTTAGTATTCTGCGCAGTTATTAGCACATATTTCAGTGCTAAATGAATAAATAACTCTACACTGTCAAATTTGAAAAATTATAAAGTTGTGAAGAAGAATCTGAGAACTCAGTCTTTCAAACTTTTAAAAAATCTTGCCTCTTTTTGTTCACAGGATCACCGTGGGGAGGGTGTGAGCTGAAGAGGTGTACCCCACTCACCTGTGCCCGTCATCAGCTGTAGCCCCGCCCTCTTCCTCCTCGCTCGCCAGCCTCAAACATGGCTCTCACAGTCTGGTTCATCTTCACCTGTGCTGTGGTTTTCAGCAACGTCAGCCCCTCTTCTCAAGGTATGTCTGTGTTATACGTAGTGGAGGTTTTTCATTTGCAAACAGTTAACAATGATGCGCTAGCAAAACGGCAGTTGACTAGGCCTGTCATGATAACACGATTTACTGCTACAGAGAACTAGCACTATAATATTGAAACTACTTTTTGTCACTAAATCAATTTAAAAATACAGTATCATTAAAAAGCCTGAGCTGAACAAATGAATAGCAGAACGAACCAAGAAGTGACTTATTCAACCCTCTGCAGCTCAAATCTTTTCGTAATACATAAAAAAAATCCAGAAATATCCCCATTATTGCAACAAAAATATGCATACGATAAATATTGAGTCCCAAAATAAATTGTTCCAGCTAACATCTTCACTCCCATAACTTTTTGTCCAGTTGTTAGATTTGAATTTTTCTTTTACTATGTTCCATCTTTCATATATTGAATGATAAGTTGATATAGCAATAATCGTGACAGGCCTACAGTTGACATTTGCAGAATTTACAAAAAAATGTACGATACTAATCTTATTTAGTAACACAAAGGCCTTAAAATTTATCTTTCTATTTATTTTTACTATGGTAACAGGCTTTATTGACAGAATAGACCACACAACATAGGATGGCATGACATATGCTTAAAATGGAGTAACAGGGACATCAGTAATTTTTCTCTTTTATTCAACAAAAGTCATGGACATGATGGCTTTTGTATTTTTTGCTCAAAATTAGAGATAAAATGCTATTACTTGAGCCAGATACGCACGCAGGTCAACTATGTCAGCTGACTGAAATTAAAACGGACGATGCTCAACTTTGTATTTCATTAAGGTTAAAAGGATTTCTGATTAAAATTATGAAGTATTCTGCTTTGATAAATGAAGGTTATGAAAAAAAAAAATGTTCAAAGTCCAATGGATGCTTTCACACAAATGCACCGCTGTACCCTATTGCCAAAGCTGAACCCTTAGCAGCGTTATGTAAACAACAGCACATACGATAAACCAAAGAGCTATATTATATCCATGTATCATATAAAGGTTACACAGTACGTATTTAATTAGTGAACATGGCGGAAATGTATGCATGAACCCCATTGTGATCTGCAACAGCAATGACCATGTTATTGCAAATGAAGTCCCCATATTTATACCTTAGCTCCGAGCACTGCGTGGGTTGTAAACATATCGACTTGCTGACCAGGCTAGAAACACCTCACTTGATTAACCAAACTGTCTGCGTATAACGACTAGTACAGCTCCACAGAGAAGAAAGAGATAGAGGGAGAGAGAAACTGCATATGTGGACGTCAATAAAAATCTCTTGTCATCTTGATGTGATTTGAAGCATGGAGAGATAGTACGAGGGGGAACCCGTGCATGTAATGGCACCATATGTGTGACCTGCTCAAATGTGCATGTACCGTAAGATTCTTTCATTTGCTCCTTGCGTGTGACTGTATGCGCTGGTGGTTGGGTGGCTCGGGGGTAGAAGACCTGCTTGGTTTAAAATAATACCAGCGGGAGCATGGTTGAAGATGGGCAGAGTAAGTATAAGACAGCAGGAGGAGGAGGTTCTGCTGGTGGTGGCCATCTGCTGTGTGCCCCCAATGATGTATACGGGCCAATAGCACACAGTGTGGTGGACATGAGGTGGACCAGAGTAGGGGGTCCCAAGCGCTTTTGTCTCGAGCACGCCTAAGCTTTGGCTCATTCTCAGAGTGGGCACAAACTCATATGGTGGTGATTCTTAAAATAATATTACTATCAAATATATAACCATGAAAATGTGCTGTTTTACTATTGTGTTTCAAAAGTATCCTTAAAGGTCCTGTATTACACAAAACTGACTCTTGTGCGCTTTAACCTGTGTCATAATGTTGTTACCTTATCAAAAACATACCTGAACTGTGTTTGTTACCTTATCAAAAACATACCTGGAACTGTGTTTTGTTTCATTCACACATGTTTGAGTAACCCTGAATTATTAGTCTGTCTGCATCTCCAGAGCTGAAAATGCTTTGTTCCACCTTGTGATGTCATGTAGTGGTAGTTTTCAAGTTAACAGCTATCTTTTACCTTTAGTTCAGTAGAGATTGGAAGTTTCAGGGCTGAAATTATCCAAATAATTCTAGTGAAGGTGTATAGTGTTTAAAAACACAGTGGAGCACTTCCTGTATTACAACATGATATCACAAGGTGGGACACAGTGTTTTTAGTTTGACACAGCCTAATGCAGCATATGCAGGGTTTGTGTGTTAAACATGTGTGAAACAAAACACAACTCCAGGTATGTTTATGATGAGGAAACAACATTATAACATAGATGAGAAAATAGTGTAATATAGGCCCTTTAAAATTTAGTTTATATAGTTAATTTTATAATTCAAATACAATATTCTACCTTCATTTAACCCCTGCCAAATGCTTGTGTATTCACAAGAGTCGTACCAGAAAGGGGATAGAGCAGATTAGAAGACACTTAATATTGTCCAGTGTGTTTGTAACTATAATACACCACGCTTGCAAAGCACTGAATACACCAACCAGACCAGATCTGAAAAACCTCTGGTCGTGGGCAAATGCTTACCACCTGCACCACTGGCACCAATAACATAGGACCCAAATCTTCATTGTTTCACATGTAAGTTTTTTGTTTGTTTCTTGAAAAGTACCACAATATTAGGTAAATAATAGTTCATAATCAACCACTTGAATCTTGGCATCTAAAATTTAATAAAACTTAAATCCTCATTGCAAGTGACTAGACCTTATCCTATGCAACTAGAGCTTTGAGCAGGATACACCACTTTGCCTATTACTTGCAAAGCTGATGCGCTGACAACCCAACCAGCAATTTCAAATCACCTTTTCCCTGATCGCCATGCATCGCTTTGGCCAGTGGGAGGAAGTTGGATAAAACTCATTTTGACAGAGGAAGGACATGCAGACTCCACTCAGAAATAGAATGTACAGAATGTCAAAAATATGCGAGGGTTAACGAAATGAGACACGGCCAAAATATTAGCGCGCCGTCCTTCTGCGTTGGCTCCAGCTAACCATGTGCTTCCAATTTGAGTAGGTGCTTGTTTTCTGTTTTTCTGCATCTTAATTTGGCCGCTTTGTGCAACACTGAATTTGGTAGCGTACGCTCTGTTCCATCTGACACTTTTGGCCTCTGGCGTTGTGTCTCTGTGTTGCTGTGTGGACGTGGGAGTGTGTTTTTGTGCCCGGTTCTGCCTCCAACTCCCGTTTGCCCTGACGCTGGGGGAGTATTAGGAATGGATTAATAATCAATTGACTGTTATCAGCATTCAGCCCCAAAGCACTGCCGCACCATTTGGTTAGATGGAATTAAGAAATCACTTTTTTCACTTTAAATTGGGCTCTTAGGCACTTATACAGTGTTCAGATTATTCTGGTTCGATTAAGATTGCCTTGTGAATTTTGGCTTATTTCTGGTGTAGCCCTGGGAACATTTTTAGGAGTTCGAAATTTACAAGGGGGCTACAGTCGCTTAGTTGGTATAGTGTTTGTCCACTCACCTGAAGGTTAGTGCTTTGAATCCCACTCTCGACATAAACATCATTGGTTCAGATCCACTGATCCACAGGTTGGTGGTGCGATTCTAGCTCCTAAAGATGAATGCTGTCGTTGTGTCCCTGGGCAAGACACTTAACCCACCGTGCTTCCAGTGTCTGTGTACACTGGTGTATGAAGTGTGTGTGAACCGTGCTTCCAGTGTCTGTGTACACTGGTGTATGAATGTGTGTGTGAATGGGTGAGTGGTTCCTTGATGTAAAGAGCTTTGAGTGCCTTGAAGGTGAAAAAGCGCTATATATAAAAATGTGACCATTTACCATTCTCAAGACCAATTTTCTCATATCACTTTTTTCAACATAAAATTGTCACAGACAGTTTTACCGCACACCATGTTATAGTTGCACAACAGCTTTTTACTCGTATGTTTGATCCAGGTATTATGCTAGTCTGTAGTTTATAGATGTAGTCATGTGTTAAATTTCATATAATAGTAACTTTGGCTCCATTCTGGTGTAGCCCTGGGAAAGAGAGGTTTCTAGAATTTTAAAAGGGCAAATTTGAAATATTTTTCTTCTGCTAACATAGATAAAATGTCAATAACAGTTTTGGTACACATTATAAAATAAAAATAAAAAACATTATACAAAATTTTGAATAAAACTATACAATAATGATACAATAATCAACAGCATTATTGATATTGGCTGTTTAAAATGATAATCCAAGTAGGTGGATGTAGTTATATCTTGCAGAAATGTGGTCTTATTAAGACATTAGAATTTTGGCTCTGTCCTGGTGCGGCCCGCAGCATGAGAGATTTTTCTTTTAGTTAAGTTTAGATCTGACAGGAGCAGCTGAAATCGTTTCTGGGCTAATCAGAACTCATTTAAAAAGCTCCAGGATCACCACACATGGCCTCACAGGGTAATGTAGGCTCTGGGTACTCCTCTTTGTTCCTATTAATCTGCTGTGCCTTAACCTCCCTCTCCTCTTGGCTGCACACTCTAATATTTACCCCAATATTCAGACACATTGGTTCTGCTCTGGAGCCGGCTCTTTAACCAAAATGCTCTTAAGCAGCATGACTTATGTACACATCCCTCCACACACAGTGAATATTTATCCTGTTAAACCCACAATCTCGCCTTTTTAGGACATTCCCACGACGACTAAACCCTCATTCAGCATAGACGTCTCTATTAGCAGTGTTTCTCACACTTTAGAAAGGGCTCCAGTCAAACACATGCTTATATGTTTACTTAGCTGTGGTTCATTTTAAGTATTACACGTGCTGTGTTGAGAGTGGAGAGCCCTATTTTGTACCTGGTTTAGTCCTCGTTTAGTCTTGGTTTAGTCCTCATTTGCACATGGTTTATTCTTAATCCAGACAACATCTTTCATTAATAGTTCCTAGTTCATTTACTGATAGTCATAGTTCTTATGGGCCTTAAGTGCAGTATGAAACACTGTTTGCACTCCATACTCTCCTCTTCTACAACAAACATATCTATATATTTGGACGTACTCCCTCCCGGTTACCTGAACAAATAAATGACAGCCATGTTTGTATCAGTACCTTGACCCTCTGATAGTACACATAACACATATCGATAACATAACATCTCATAATGCTGCTGTCGCACATAGACTACTGAGAAGCCCCATTACAGCTGTTGAGTCATGTAATGCAGTCTTTCTTACATAGAGATTCCATTATGTGCTTTTGTGTGAAATAGCTCATTATCAGGCTTTGTGTGGCTTTTAAATCCCCTATGCAAAAATATCCATGTGTGTTTACAGTAGTAGTGAAATGACTGCACTTATCCAGATGCGCTGATGTGTCTGGCTAATATAATGTGGTGTGTATTTAAGGATTTGCGTATAGAACAGCGCTGTGTAAAAGGTCTGTGTTGTCTTCTGAACATGCCTATTGCGCTGTCCTATTAATAGTTATTTAAGGAGAGTGATGGAGTGTGTCATCTCTCTTATCTCCTCAGTAAAGGCCTCAAACTATATTAATGTATTTGAATTTGTTTTTGTGGCACATTATTTTATAATGTATATACTTACTTATTTACTTTTCCATCCCGTGCATTGGGTCGCACGTTTACTCCACATTTTCCGGTCCCTGCCAACTTTTCCGCTTCTTCTCAGGTTATTCCCATCAGTTTCAACAACAACACAGTTCTATCTATTTTACGGCATATAGGTCTTATTATTTAACCTTTCACATTTCAAAACAATAATAATGTTTTTTAAGAACAATCTGTTTGCTAGTAGTTTTAGGGACTGCAAATAGGCAAGTGACATTAAAATCACAATACAAATGAATAAAAATATAAATAATCATCATTAAATTATCATTAAAAGAGAAGAATAAAAAAAAGCTAAACTTTCAGTCATATATGGTTGTGGTTCTATTCTTTGTCAGTTACGCTATGTATTAATGTGTTAATCAGCCACAGCAAATACACAGCCCTATGAACAAATAAAAGAGCTTGGTGTATCCTTGAAATGACATCAACACCAAACGCCAAACAGTCTTTTCTTAATGTCTGATATTTTTTCCTGGATCAGAGCTGGTCACATTACAGAGTTGTCATAATCTATAATGACCTGTTGCGATAACAAATTTTGAAGTGCAATATATTTCTGAAGTAAATATAGACAATAAATGATAATATTGAGCAAAATTATTCCCAGAAAGTATTCTACATGTACAATATTGTTAAAACATGAGCTGCCATCAAAAAATAAATAACTGAATGCAACACTTAGGTAGTATCTACAGTTGAAACCAGAAGTTTAGTTCTATTTGCTAAATGCCAGAATAATCAAAGAGCAATTTTTTAGACAATTTTTTATTACTTTTTTCAAAGTCAGAAGTTTACATACAGTAAAATTACTATGCATTTAAATGATTTGGGCAAACCCAGATGGTTGATGTCATGTCTTTGGAAACCTCTGATAGGTTTATTGACAACATTTGAGTTAATTAAAGAAATAATTCTGGAAATCCTAATTGACCTAAAACAGAAACTTTTAGTCTGATTTCATGTCAGACAGTGAGAAAAAAAACCTTATGTGTCTTTTTATATGGTGTATGTAAATTTCTGGTTTCAACTGTATAATGAGTCATAGAAGTTCATAACTCAAGACTCTACAGCTCAACTCTCATCATAGTACAAAAAATATAACAAAAAATGTTCCCAGTAGTTTGAGGAAAAAGTACCCACGATAATATTGAGCCCCAAAAAGTATTGTTCCATCTGTCATGTACTGAACGATACGTCCTAGCTGACAATATGTTTTGATTTTTCAAAATAATCATAATATGCCAGTTTATAGTTTAATGGATTTTGTCATATATAGCTACAAAGATCTTATATTTATATCTTGGATCTTATATAAACAAAAAAAACAACACTAACAAAGTCTTGATGTTTTGTTAAATGTCACTGAATATCTTTCCTTAAGTACTTCTGTAAACTTCAGAGTGTACATTCAAAACCTTTACATTTTGTTTACACTAAGCCGTGGATTGAGAAATCTCATTGAAAACAGCCTCAAAGCTCCAGTAGGCAGTAGGCATTTCTTTTGCCCCACTGAGCAATAATTCCACAATAACCTTTTAGCATATTGCAGTGAAAACAGAGACTGCTGCACATAAAGTCTTGGCTCTCCTTCAGACTCAACGAAACCGGAGCGCGTGACGGGAGATGTTGATGAGGAGGGAGAAAAGAGGAGGAGAGGAGAGAGAGGAGGAGAGAGGGGGGGAGGGAATCAGGAGCCTTCTTTGAGATGGGGGGGGGGGAGAGGGGGAGAGGGGGGGGGGGTGAGGAAAACAGATGATTGACAGCTGTAATGACCTGGTGCAGTGCAAAATCTGCTGCCTGTTATGCACCGATATGCACAATCCTATAAGTTTAAATTGCGTAATCATTGACATAAGGCCTAATGTATTCTGGGCTTAAATTGTGTCACTGGGGAGCCATATGAAGCAATTGCATTTTAATGTATAGATCTTGATGATTTCTCAGCCTTGACCAGTTCAAGATGGCCGCTCGCAGGCACAAAATTGAATCACATTTCTGGGTGTTAAGGCTAAATTTGCCTCTAACTGTAATTGTTAATTTTGTTGGTTGCTTGAAATTTCCGCTCCTCATGTGTGTTTTGCTTTACAGATTGCCGCTAAAGCCCTTTGTGGCTCCTGATTTCCTTGGTTCCTGGTTCTTTTGTTGCATTTTGTTATTAGCCACAGTCGATACTCTGCACTTGTCGTTCATTTTCCTCCGGTGATTGTGCTTTGCTCTCTAAACACTTACACCATGATGACTTGGCTTCCAGCAAATTGAATTTCTCTATTTTCTACCCCTATTTTCCTTGCTTTGCTGTGGCCAAAATATCAGGAACAAAATCTGTCATTTGTGCAGATAAATGCTTCCAACTAAAGTCAAAGTTCAACATTTAGACAAAAAAAAAAAAAAAATAGAAAAACAAAATAGCAATTGTTTGCAATCCACAAGAATATACATTTTATTCACATACATTACATGGCTTTTTGGGAACGTTACATTAACTTGCATGGATTTCCTCGAGACTGACCCTAACTTTAAAGGTCCTATATTACATAAAATTGACTCTTATGAGCTTACACCATGTTATGATGCTGTTACCTCCTCAAAAACCGGGAGTTTAATATGTTGGTACCTCCTCAAAAACACACCTGGAATTGTGTTTTGTTTCTTTTACATGTTTGAGTAATCCTGCATTATTAGTCTGTCTACATCTCCAAAGCTCAAAATGCTCTGTTCTACCTTGTGATGTCAGGGCACAGTAGTTTTGAAGTTAACAGCAGTCTTTTACCTTTAGTTCAGTAGAGAATGGCAACTCCATGGCTGAAATTATCCAGATGAGTCTAGTGAAGGTGTATGGAGTTTAAAAACCAGTGCAGCACCAGATGAGTCTAGTGAAGGTGTATGGAGTTTAAAAACACAGTGCAGCACTTCCTGTATTACCACATGACATCATAAGGTGGAACAGAGCGTTTTCAGTTTGAGAGAAGAACTAAAAAAATATGCAGGATTTGTGTGTTAAACATGTGTGAATGAAACAAAACAAAACTCAATGTATATTTTTTGATGAGGAAACAACATTCTAACATAGATCAGAGAATAGCATAAGATGTGCCCTTTAATCTTTATTAGTTTTAAAAGTTACCATGTCATATTAAAGGATTTACCTCTTGAGGACCTGATTTTTGGTCCCCACTTGGCTAAAGTCCCTGATTTCAGTCCCCGCAATTTAATAAATACTCGCCCACACACATAAATTAAAATTTAAAAATCCTGAGAAGTGGGTGTTACCGAAACATTTGGTAAAAGTTGCAAACAAATAAACAGTTGTGGAACCTGTGAAATATTCATGTTTCCCCTGGACCTAATTTTAAGACGCATTGCTGTTATTAATATAATGTGCAGGGAATTGTATGTGTAACTGTGAACATTTTTTTCTGAACAGATTTTATTACCTTTGTATTTTTAGATTTAGAGTCAGGTGGAAATAACACCTCCATAATTTTGAATACTGCTACTATTACTACCACTACTACTACTACTACTACTAATACTAATACTACTACTTCTACTACAAGGACGAAGACAAAGCATCTCGTTGTATTTTAGTATTACATTTAAAATTATGACTCTAAACTTCTTGTATTGTAATGTGTGAATCTCATAAAATCCGAAACACTTGTTGTTTTGCTGGCTCTCCTTCCTTCCTTCCTCCCTCCCTACTCCCCTCCCCCCTCCCTCCCTGTCCCATTCGGTGGCGGCTCTTCAAAGGCTGGGCTGAGAGCCGTGGATCACAGAGCGGCGCGTCGTGTGAGCCAAAGGTTAATGCACGCCCTTTGAACATATATTGGGACACGGAGGCGGCTCGCTTTTGGGATGGCTGTTTTTGAAGATGCTCCTATGTCTCTAGACCTCGCCTGGTTTTTCTGTTTGCTCATCACTTCACAGGATACCAGGCCGTCTCTGTCTGTGTATTTGCCTAGTCCGAGTTGTTGGCTTGTGTACATTGATTGGTGCAACATAAACACGCGTCTACACAAATGGGCTGTGGAGAGCGGAGCTGTTTGTGCCGTGTTGCGATAGCTGCTTCTTTTTTCTCTGCAGGACAAACTGTGGGGGCTTTGGGGACTCGTGGAACTGTCCAAAATGTATGTGTTTGGCAAGTCTGGTGGAAATCGGACATTTGAAACTGGGAGTAACAAATGAGTAGGACAAGAAAAAAGTATGTATAGAGAATATAATTGAATGTACATAAAGAAAATAGATCCTGAGGTTAGATAAAAAACAAGGTAAAGGTAAGTGGTTAGGAGGTATATTTGTACCTACTTGAGTGTATTTCACTGTGTAACTACTCTTATATGAGTAAAAGTTTTGGTTTCTCTTCCCACTGTGAGCCATTTTACGAGTGACAAAAGCTTTATGTTGACAATATGAAATGGTTTGAACATTTGCTTTATGCACTCCTTAAGATATGATTTAGTTTTTCTCACTTTTGTGGTCTATCCTTTGAAGATTATTTCATGTTTTGTCCTTCCAATTACATTAACTTCAAATTATACTGTAAATTAGATGTTACGTTCACACAATTACTCTTTCAATTCAATTCAATTTTATTTATATAGCACACTTAAAATACAACTTAAGCTGCCCAAAGTGATTCACATAAACAACAACAAACAAAAACGGATATACATAAAATACGACACATAGGCAAAGAACAATAAAACACCAAGTTATCCTGCCTCGCTAGAACCACATGCAGGGGAGAAGAGGTGAGTTCTTAGTCTGGTCTTAAACTGCGCTACAGACTGAGAGGATCTGACAGGCAGAAGGAAAGTTAAAGCTATTTTTACTTGAGTAGTATATTTTTTGTACTTCTGCTTGTGAAATATTATTTTGAAGTAGCAGTAATCTTACTAGTGTACAAGGTCTGGCTGCTATACCCACTTCTGTTGGCTTAATATAACATTACATTGAGTCTCTACAGATTACAAGGCTGCAATAACTGACAATAAATGCGCAATGATTTGTTTGATTCAGCGTAAATAAACAATCGGATGTCGTTAAAAGCTGCTAGGATTGTTGTGTGTGGAGACATTGTATAATGACTCACAAAGATATCGCTATATATCGCTATAGCTAATGGATGTTACATAAGTTACTGATGAAATTAAATCCTTACCGTGAGAGCTTTGTACAAGGGGACTAAAGTGGCTCAGGGTACGCTATGTCACGGTGCATTGCAGATGAAAATAGCCAAGCATTCTATACATTACCAGCAAATATAATAGACACATTATTGAAAACTATATTTGTATAGCAGTCTCCCTACCTTTTACTTGTCAACAACTCATTCTATGGTCCACGATTTCATGTAGCAAATATATTATAGGCTATGTGATATGCTTTTCTCTTCCTCCTCTGCCTCTTATTGCACACCGATTAAGCTACCCCAAATATGGCCGTTCCTCCCTTGTACCCAAATTGCCCTAATATCACTTCTAGCTGCAAACGCATTGATCTTGCAGCAACTCCGGCGTACACTACAGTTTCTGCCCTTTCTGCTTTTGGCTGAGTAAGGAGGTTAATTAAGTGTCTAATGTAGTGCTAAGTCGCTTCAGTGTGACACTCAGCCCTCTAGATGTTTTTCTTTCAACACGCCCATCTCTCAGACAAGCCTTCTATATACAGTCTCTCACCAGTACTTTTCTATCTCGCTGCTTTCATCCCGCTGGCGTTTTCCCAGCAGCACCCACACTTTTTACACCACAACACTGTTTATATGAATCTAGGTCTGACTCAGTCTCCTGGCTTGCCTCTTGTGATATGCGCCGCGCCTAGCAGAATCAGGTTGCGTTGGGCCCATAGCACTGCACCTGTCCCAAGGGGGAAGGAAAGACTGGATTTTACACCAGGTGGATCTCCTTTTCTTTTTTTTTTTTCTTTTTTTTAAAGCAAGTTGAGTTTTATTTCGGGCTGAGTGACTCCCCCGCTGAGGTGTCTTTATTGCATAATTAGACACCAGGCCTGTGATGAGGTGATTTCACAGTATGGGCACGTCCCATCTTGCTTTCTTCCAGTTTATGTGTTTTTGGAGCTTTGTGACTGCCTGTCTTTATGTCGGAGCAGCTTCTCCCCATAGGAAAGTTGGGCAAACTTACAGCGCCAAAAGTATTGTTGCTAAGACGTGTTATATAACCTGAATGCAGCATAAACCCTCAGTAAGCATAGTTCTCAGAGTTTAATTCAGTGTTTATGATGCATTGAAATTAGAAGCAGAGAAAGATTTTGCTAAGACATTCACCTATGGTTGGAATTTTACAGAAAAAAAGCAAACTGTATTGAACTTAACTAAATCAAACAAAATTTCTGACTTTCCAAAAAAAACAAAAAAACAAACAACGACATTATATTAAAAGTTCTGAAACCGCAAAGTTATTAAAACATTTTGCCGAATCTTGCATTTTAAATGGCCTTTTAGGACTTAAACCAACCACCTTATTGATATTAGTTACAACGTAGCTTCCTTTGAACTCTTAATATTTGAATTTTTTGAAAAGTGTATGGGAAAAATGAATGCAAAATTTACTTCTGGAACCTGAGCAGGCTGTCACTGTCAAGCTCCATAACCAAAACTTTAACCCGTTTTGTCAGTTCACTATCTATATTAGGTTTCAGAGGCATCATTCTGAATACTTTTCTCCATTCTAAAGATATACTATTTTGTTTTGAGTTATTAATTGCTATGGGGATAGTGCAAATTTTTCATCACTCCGAAACCCACGAATATCTTATCGATCATCATTACATCACAAGGGCATTGAATCCAGAATTGATTTTCACAATGTTGATGAAATGAAATATAAATACACTTAGCTACAAATCCCACTATAGCTCAAGTGAATATATGATGTTTACTTACTAAACCAAATATCTTGTGTTTTAGGCCGAAAAAAATTACATCATTCCCATTTTCAAAGATAACACAATCTCGCTTCTGGGGGCTGCTCTGGTCCAGGGTAAAAGCATTTGGGTGTGCGTTGGACAGAGCAGAGCGGGTATCTCGTTTCCATTGAGGGCACGTTTAATTCTCTTATGAATGATGTAATGTTATGGGCCATGTTGTAATTGGGTTCAGCGTTAGGGCTCGGCTGCTTATGAGAGGGTTAGGCTTGGACAATGGGAGGTCTTTTGTCTTTCTTCTTCTTCTTCTGCCTGTCTCTTTGACCTCCAGCACAGAGCTACGTCAGCTTCACCATCCATTTTCAAGTCTTTCTATTTTTTTTCTTCTTCTATTGTTATCCCGCCTGATTTGCCCTGCCATCATATTTTTCCTTCTTCGAGCATTTTTCTCCACTAGATATATGTGTCATTTTGGTGCTGCTTTGTGCTCCGACCTTATAGTTCGACTGGTGACTCCCAAAACAGTCACTCCTCATCTTGTCTCCTCTCTTGTCTCCTTGGGGCAAAATAGGAGACGAGATCGTATCCTAGCTCCTATACCATTAGCATCCACTGTCCCGCCCGCCCCGCGTGCCCCTGCACCCTCATGTCTCCCCCGTTAGGTTGGTCTCAGAATGTCACACTGTCACAACTCTTCATTTTGAAATGCTGTCCAGATGTGACAGTTGTGGCCTCTGTGGATCGGCAGTGGCAGGCCATGCACCAGCGACTCATAGCGCTAACTCGCGGTGCTAAGTGAGACGCTAAACTACAGTGCGGCATGGAGACTTTGAAGGGAGACCCCATCAGTTCAGTATTCTGTCCACTGAATGTTAAAATAAGCTAATGCCGTGATAGTCTTTTTTTGTCATTTCTGTCTTAGAAGGATAGATCGTCGTCTTTTGCAAATTTTTAGAGCAAAATGTGCAACCAAAGAAGTCATTAAGGAAAAAATCAAATGTACTGTAATTTTTCACTTGGATAGCATTTAGGAACTACCTAAAGGTGCACTATGTAACATTTCTGCATGGTTGTTTCTTACTTTGTGTGGGCTTTCCTCTCCACAAATCTCACCTAAAACTGGGCTTGGTGGCGTCACCTGCTTGTCCCCATGGAGAGATAGTTAATGCCATGCTGAGGAACATTCGAGGCAAAGCAGTCAAGCAGGTGGCGTACACTCCACCAAAAAAGTTACATAGTCAATAAGATTACTGCAATATAAGAATGGAACCTAAGGATTTGTGAATATAGCTCTGTTTGTTGTAAATTAGACGTTTGGCTGATGTACTGGGATTTTTAAGCACAATAATTGTATTGGTTTATTGGGAAAGGTGCAAAAGTGTTGTGTTAGTAGTAGTTCTGTGGACAGAAATAGGAATTTCAGTTGTCAGTAGTCACCAGTTTATTTCCATGCAGAAGTATTGATTCATTGTTTCATGTCAGATGTTCTTCCTGACCTGACCCTCATTTACCCAGATTTGGCGCAGACACAAATAGTCCTCTGGCTTATGACTTTTTGGCTTGTTTGTTTCCGAATCTTTACACCATTTTTAACAGCTCCCAAAATTATTACTTTTTACAGTTTTCAATGTGTAAGCTCTCTTAAGAATACTGCCTTGCTCTTCGCTCCTGTAACTTTCTAATGAGAATCAACAGAGAGCTTACAAATGCACCAGAACACCCTCTTTGAGCCAACTAACCCGACCGCCTTAGACCCTCTGTGCTCCACAAGTGTAATCTCTCATTGTGAGCCCATCGCGCGGTCCCCATCACCTTTTCTGGTTACCTGCAAGGCCAGCTCCTCTGCACTCATTTCCTGGCAAACAAACTCGTGGTGAATTCAAAGGCAGTGATAACGCAGTCCAAGGTCAAGCTGGTGAAGACTCCGAAATTGGTGCTGTTCAGAGCAGCGCTGTATCTCAAATGAAGTGTGCTTGCTTTTATGCTACCAACTTGGCAGAATATTAAAATGTTCACTTTAAATGGTCTTCTTGCAAATAGGGGTGCCACAATATTAAATTCTGTATGATTATTGTGAGAAGAAACAGCACCAAGACCAAAAACGATTAAATCCTTAAGTTCACTTTTTTATTTCTTTATTATTTCGCTTTATTTATACAGGGAGAGTCCAATGAGAGCACTCAGACTCTCCTTTTCATTGGTGCCCTATTTAAAATACAGAAAAATACAAGCAAAAAACAGGTTTAAAACAGGTGGAAGTGTGAGTATAAATGATAATAGGTCACCATTACTGCAAGTAGCTTTATATAATCAAACTTTCAGATTAAAAAGTAATGGTTCTTTTCTTTTTAACCTTCGTCAGATTATATTGTGACCTGTGGTTGCTAACTGCTTAATCTATACATTTGAAATAATACAGAATACATAATAATAATAATAATACAATATAACACATTTCATATCCATGGCAGTTTGAAGGAGAAAAAAGTGTGTACAAATCAGTGCATCTGTAAAATGGCTCAAGCTTCCCTCCAGCCCCAGGCTTTAATTACTGAGTGAGGATAATGAGTCAAATCCAATCAGGTTCTCGCTCTCTTCCTCTTAATTTGTACAGAGCTCCCATTATGAAGCCGAGCACCTCAGCCCAGCAGTGACTCCAGCCCACATCCTCATTCTAACCACCCTCTCCATCAAAAGCACAGGATACAGTATGATGCTATTGAACCATAATGCAATATAAGTGTTCAGATTATGGAAAATACCCAGGCATTTATTTTGAGTCACTGAAATGAGTCTATATATAGGACATCCCTATAGTGATGCAGAAAAGATGCACTATGTAACTTTCTGGTGAAGGATCTACCACCTTTTTGACCCCATGTAGGTGTTATTGCTTTACATTAAAACTCTCATATTTCACTTTCATCCAATTAAAGTTGTTTGGTTTTTTTTTGTTTTTTTTGGGGTTTTTTTAGAGAAAATACCTCAGAAAAGCACAAAACTTTACTGTGAGTTGGGTCATCTCTGCAAAGATCTGACTTGTAACTTGGCCTGGTGGTAGAGTCACCTGCTTGTCTCCATGGAGTAATTTAATGGCATATTGTGGAACATTCCAGGTGAAACAGTCACATCTCCAGGGAAACAAAGGTACATAGTGCACCTTTAATGAGGCCTTCACTCGCTAATACAACCAACTCTTTTTTTTAAAGAGTTTATGCTTGTAAATTGATGCAACTGGTTTCATTAATGTATACACTGCCTTCTTGTTAAACTGTTTTAAGTTTTTATAGTATTTGACATATTTCACCTATATTGTTTTATGTATTTTAAGTTATGTACTAATTGTGTTTAAACACTTCTTATAATCTGTTCAGTGCAATACTTTCATTACCTCCTAGAGTGCTTGTGCCATTTGCCAAGTTGACGATTGACGTGACAATTGGTTTCCCTCTTGCATCATATAGAAACAGTTGTAGATTTATATAGTGCAGTGAATGAGTCATAGCTGCATGTCAGGCTATCAGATCCACCTATACATATGCCTGCTGCTGGGAAGGCATCTGTCATCCAGCTATTACAGTGAGAGAGTGACAGGCTGGTCCTAAATGGCCACATGGGTACAGCGGTGTCTTTTGGCTGCAGTGAGACCCTGAAACCTTAATGGATTCCTGGGGAGTGAAGGACAGTCGTAGCCCATGGCCAGTCCAAGCTTATCCCCCCGCTCATCTCATCTAAGCCCTGCTCAGAGCCAGCCGCAGCTCCAGCTAGGCCCCGGGCCATCTGGCTCTGCACAGCCGCGTTCACATGGAGCAGAAAAGACACTCCGTCACTCTCTCAAATCGACTTTTGCACTTGTTTGCTTGAAAATACCATTCAGAAAATTCCAGCCTAAATGACTTTGAGAGGGGCGTTCTGTTGCATTTACAGTGTGAAATGTGCCTTAAACCTGGGACTTGTCGAACAGTGGGCTGCAAGTGCGAACTGTGTAGGTGTGAAACGTGATAGTGTATGGCAGATTTGCAGTTCCACCTGATAGGCTTGTTATCATGGTTTCAGCTGTCGTTCTTAAGTGCACTGGCTATATTCTGACCATACAGTAGGTTACTTCAACTCAACACAAAATGGGATAAAGATTAAATAAATTATTACCATTAATGCAGGTTTGGTAGGTGAGTGAAGTGTTTTGCTCAAGGACACAACATTAGCACACGCGAGGTTGGAGTTGGGATCCACTATCCACTGAAAATCCAACCACTAAACAACTGGCAACATACTACTAGTTTTTGAGTTTGTTATATGGACCTTGATTTGACATTATAAGCCAGATGCCCTTCCTCATGTGTCTTTTGTCGTTGCTTGGAATGAATCCAAAAGTACATTTTTTTATCGCAGCCTAATATCTGGGTTGCTCTATAATGGGTATTTGTGTTAGGGCTTAGTTGCATTGCGGGGAATAACCCTCCAGATCCCAGACTGTTTATCATGGGGTATGTAAAGTGTGTGTAACTTGTAATCTACCTCCCGCAGTGGGGGCTAATGTTCCTGTTGTGTTGATCCACAGTCTTAGTGAAGCGAATGCCATTGCTCCTAGTGGCCTCTTTCCGTTTTACGTTCCTCTTGACTCACTATGGGTCTAATGGCTGTCCAGCTGTACGCCGCGGTGTACTCTACCCTGCAGGAGAGGCAAAGGAACATGGCCCCACACTGGTACAGGTCTGGAGGCCCACTGTGCCTCCAGAGAGAGAGAGAGAGAGAGAGAGAGAGGGAACAAGACAGAGAGAGAGGCGGGGCATCTGTAGTAGTTTGTGTTTGGTGTTCCCTTGCATTTGTTACAGGTGCATATTTGGTGGGATAATGCCTGTGGTAAATATGTAGTAGTCTTACATCAGTCAAGTTGCAGGAAGTAGCGCTGAGTTCTAAAACAGAATACCCTTATTGGTGTTATAAATGCAGAAAATTCCATCCAAAATGCAGGGACAAGGAAGACAATTAAACATCGACTCAAAAAATAAATGTGTTGTCATCTATTTTCCTTTGTGTAATCTGTAATTGTGTAATTTAGACATGTTTTGGCCCTTGTGAGCATTATGGTTGCTATAGGTAACAGTTATGGAATTACTTCTGCTTATGTCATATCTGCTGCCCATCTCCAACCAGGAAGTAAAATTATTAACTTTTCCAACACTAAAGAAACTAGAAAAAAAAATAGGCACAGTTTTTAGTAAAATCTTAAATCTAACAGTGTTAACTATGTTTTAGTGCAATGAGCAGTCTAACCTGTCATATGCACTTGATGGACTCGCCTCGCCTGCTGTTTGCGTATCTCTGTGTTTTAATTAGTGTGCGTGTTTGTATCTAGGCCTTTGTGATTTGGCTCTGACACCGCGTGCTGGCGAGGCATAAAACATGTGCAGTTCAGCCTTAATGTCGTTAGTTACACAACAGAAGTCCAGGCCCAGCTGTATAAAAGAGTGGCATTTGGAAATGTGAGCTACTCTGAGGCAGTGAGTCATGTAGCTACTGCGGAGCTTGTCTGGGATGACTGACGCTGACATTGAGGCAGATGGGCCGTGCTCCTGAGTGGACGGGGCTGAAACCTTAGCCGTGCTAGTGCTAATGCTAGTGCAGTATCAGGGCAGAAAACAGCACTGCTCTGCACGTTTGAGCGCCAACAGAAGCTGAGTCAGAGCCTGTCTGTCAGGAAGAACTGTGCTCACAAAGAGTTCTGAGCTGTGGGTTTAACTGCATTGTTTAGACTAGACAGTATGGCCACCTTTACCCACACTGCCATGTACTTAAAGTGGAAGAACGCCTCTGCCCTTTCAGCACCACGGACAGCTCCTCTCATCATATTCCTTTTGTCTGATAATACACCAGACAATGTGTACCCAAAGTTCAGCACCATGGACAGCAGACAGCACTGCTCACACTGAGGCTGGCGGGAGCCAGAACGCAAAGCAAAACTGGCCATCCTTCAACACGAACTTCACAGCCAGATCACTCACCCGTCTAGACCGCGAGCCTCCACCTGGGCTGTGGAGGAGCTGCTAGACTCTAGTATATGTGTGGGTGCTCTGTCAGATAAACACAGGGCTGTTTTCACTTCAGTTTTCCACCTGTAAAACTTTTAATGTAACTAAATAGTCGCACCAGGACTGTGCAGTGTTTATAAAGACAGTAAGTATCTCTCCCTCACCTCTGAGCCTCCTCTCTCATGCCTGTGTGCTTGGCTCCGTGATTAACCCTGGATGCTCCATTGTCCCGCCTGACCCCTCCACACAGAGCATACATCTGGCCACAGTCCATCAGCCGCCTCGCAGACAGCTAATTAACAGTAAAAGGTGTGGACACAGAGGTCAGCCTGAGCTGTGCCTTTACTCTACTGGTTGTTTGCTGTGTTTGAGCGGTAATTCTTTATGCAGAGTGAGCCCTAAAACATGGTGTACCAACACCTCACCGTGGCAACAGGAGACTTAAGAAGACTGCGAGGGACACACAGTCCTGGTGTGAGCTGCTATATGCTGATGCCTGCCGTCTGTGTGGAGGAGTTTGTTAACATTTCAAAATCGCAGTTTGTTTCACAAGTCACACACATTCTATCTGGAGAAGCTGGTATGGCGGCACATTCCTCATGCCACTATGCAATCTGTGAGGTTCAAATATAAAAGTGCTCTACAACAATGATAATAATATTTGTGTAGTGATTTGTGCTTTACACACAAACCATTTTCATGCTTGCCTCTCGTCGAATACTACACTCTATGTTTACAATGTGGTTTAATAATAAAGTGCCTCCTGAAAGTATCAAGGTATATTGAATGATCAATAACCGTGTCTCTCCCTCTCCCCCTCCTTCCACTCCAGCTCTGAGCCGGTCAATGATGCCCTTCGGCCTAATGCGACGCGAGCTGGCATGTGAAGGCTACCCTATCGAGCTGCGCTGCCCTGGGAGTGATGTCATCATGATCGAGACGGCCAACTATGGACGCACAGATGACAAGATCTGTGACGCCGACCCTTTCCAGATGGAGAACACCCAGTGCTACCTGCCCGATGCCTTTAAGATCATGTCCCAGAGGTAAGCACACGTGGGTTTAAACATGTTTACGCACAACTAAAGCCTTTCTTCAAACCAGGAAACCTTACTCTCAGCATTATTTGTTAAGGTGCTGAATACATGAATACAGAACTGAATACTGTAACCAATCTCAGCCCCAGATAACATGCATGTTTTTTCCATTGGTTGTATTTGCAAGGACCCATCTTTATGTTTGCGCCAGGCATCTGCTTCCTAGATCAATGGCAGCCTTCTCCTCACTATCCATCACATGTGTAATGGAGGCTGGGTGCTAGCTTGGCCAGAAAGGATGCAGCTGACATGCAGGAGAGAAGAGGTAGTGGGAGGTGTTTGGCGAATTGAAAGGGAAGAGGAAGAGGAGAGGAGAGATTGCTAGAAATGATTTGATGATGGAGCTGAGAGCAGGGAATATGCTAAGAGCTGAAGGGCTGATGAGAATAAGTGTGTGCGCGTGTGTGTGTATCTTTGCGTAAACCTGAGTGGTAATACGGGATTGTCATGATAGCATTATGTACATACAATTTTTTCTGGTGTATTTGCTTGTGTCCTTCCCTGTTCTCTCACCTCTAATTGCTCCCACTCGCTGTTCCCCCGGAGAGGAGCTGATGACGTCACGTGCCCTCTCAGCTGCCTCTACCCCACACGCACACACACCCTCTCTCTCACCCCTCCCTCCCCTCTCTCCCTCCCTCACTTCTCTCCCCTCTCCTCCATCTCTATCTCCTCCTCCCCGCGGGTGCATCTGTCACATGATCTAGTCTAGTGTGAAATTACTCCCTTCCCCAACCGTTCTTTTTGTCTTTCAGAGCCTGGAGATGTTTTTTGCACCCCACTTCATCTTTCTTACACTGTAAAAATATTGCATTTCTCCTGGGAACTTTTACAGTCGTCTTAGTGTATTGGAGTTACAGTGTGATTGATCGGGCAGATGTTTAAACTTTCATCAGAAATAAATGATCAGTATTTCATTCTTGAAATTGTTTTGGGTTTAAATAAAAAATGGTGGCATTCTAATAAAATTTTCCAGAAAGATTTGTAATGGGTTAATGTTGATATGTGCCCATTATTCAATATTACTAAAAAACACGCACATTATATATAATTACTTTACAATTACCCATGATGGAAGAAATATATTTAGTTACAAAATACTGAATACCTGCATTAAAATATATTTTGTAATGTGAAGTTTTCATTTATTTATCGCTTATCAGAGGTGAAAGAAACACATATACATTTATCTCAAGAGCTGTGTTTTCTGTTTTTAACAAATTTTGTGCAGTTTAAAACCTAAATTACACATCCAAAATTAAATACTGCAACGTATTCTTTTCATTTTAGGAAAGTAACTGTAGTCTGAATACCACCAAATGAAAGAGTTACTGTACTGGAATACAGTTACATAAAATTATTGTCCTGTAAAAACTAAATACTTCCTAACCAGTGTGTATTAGTATATGTTTATTTGTACTAACACTTTAACTTCTGTGTTTTGTGTTAATAGATGTAACAACCGTACACAGTGTGTGGTGGTAGCGGGCTCGGACGTCTTCCCGGACCCTTGCCCCGGAACCTACAAGTATTTGGAGATCCAGTACGAATGCGTCCCATATAGTGAGTACTGCGCCCCCT
>KN470248.1:0-15713 GCA_000787095.1 Periophthalmodon schlosseri | reverse complement strand
TATTTTCCCCAAAAAAAAAATCGGGGGCGGGGGGTTTAGCCAGTAGTAACCAATATTTCATAGCATAAAACATATTATATTTAAAATCTATTCCTGAAACATTATAAATTCAAAGTTATATAACAATATTTCAGCTCAGTTTTAAAGTTTAAAATAATTGTTTTAGATCTAATACTAGCTTAAGGTCAGAAACTCTTTTTTAAGCTTCCAAAAAAGCCTATTGGAAGCAGAGATTTTATACATAAATGGATTTAGCTAACCTGCAAGCCGCTGCCTTCCAAATAGGAAGTGATCATGGGCGCGTTTCCAGCTTCATCAACTCCAATTCGCGTTACATTAGAAAACTGTCACCCCATCTCCGTAAATGCTGCTGTCAGGCTCGTCATTTTGGTCTTAAAATGTTCGTATTGACCCGCTCTACGTGATCCTGGTATTTTTATTTCACTATTATGTCCGTAACTCAAGATATGAACATTAATAAGTGACAAATCAGCTGCCTTCTTTTCCCCGACTTAACAACAGCCCCGTAACCGCTGAGCTTCATTTGACTGGAGCCAAACGCTATGGGTGACATCACAGTCACTTAGTCCACTTCTTTATACAAATACTTATGCCCTCCCACAGTTGTTTTTCATCGCTGCTCTTATGCACTTCTCACAAGCTTTATTTTACTTACGCGTTGTCACCTCATCATATTACCTGAGCAGAAGAATTGATTGGTGTGTGGCAGGATTAAACATGAGTCCACAGCCTCCGTTCCTCCCTGTCCTCCCTGTGTGTGGCTGAGTGACACCAGTGATGGAGGATGATGGCCTCTGACAGCTGCTGAATGGATGGACCATTGGACTAAAACCAATAAGGTGTGTGTACACTGCATGCAGCTGCCATATGTTAGGATTTTCACACTTAACAAAATTCTGATCGATCTAGTCCGGTCCCTTGTGTCCAATTTACCATGTGTCCTGATAAATGTGTAAGGAGAAATACAATAAACCAAGGCTACTAATATGAAAGCTGGATACTAATAGTGTTTACGTATAGACCGTATTACTTTTCAATTGACATCAGTGTTGGTGTTTTGCACCGTACCATCACCGTTTAAAACTATAGTGAACAAAACGTCTCATTAGTTCATGTCTGCAGACAGAGTGCGCTAGTTTCTGTGCTAGTTTCTGTGCAGACATGCAATTAAAGTTAAGGAAGACATATTTTGCTTTTGTCTGCTCTATAGTTATTATCTATGGCACTCACAGATCATCACTTTAAAACGCAATATTGACCTTATTCCATCCCGCCCACTTTTGCCGTAAACCAAGTCAACACTGCACCGATTCTCTGGGAGGCTTTAAAACGGCTCTGTAGTCCCTGTAGAACTTATTTGATGTCAAGAAAGGCAGCCCCATGCAAAGTAATACAACTCAACTGCGCCCACAGAAACTTCCGGAATACGGTGAATACAAAGGAATTTTTTGAGCAATGGCATTTTGATTGCAGGAGAATGAAGTTTACTCAAAAATGCATGAATCACTCTAACTACAACTTCGAGTGGGTGAATGAGAATGGGAAATGATTACAGCACGGTTAAAAGCTCTTAAAAGTCGATTTTTTCAGTTCATTTGGCCTCCTCTTCAATTTAACATAACAGTGTAAAATGTTGTGTTTTGAAAGCAACCTATTATGAAGTTGCTTGCTGACTGAATTGCCCATATCTTCAAAAGTAAAGAATTATGAACGACCATCACTAGCTTTCCCGTTAACATGAGTTCTAGATCATGTGTCGGTGCTCCATTTTACCCAAAACGTGCACAGTTGGCAAAGATTTTGAAAAAGTCTTATACATAAAAAGTTTGATGCCCTTGGATTGGTTAGCATTAGCAGTGTATGTGGCCACTAATTGCTGACTCCACGCACCTCCTGTTGAGAAGTAAGTGTAACCTTGTGTACTGCGTGGTGTGTGTCCAATTGCTCACATCTCCTTCTGTTTGATAATCTCATTATTTCCTGTATCATCTTGGCTTTGTTGGCAGATTACCGCTGGAAGAGGATAAGCCTGGATTAACTTTCCCTTTTTAGTAAACAGAACGGGTTATTTGGTTCATTTGGTTCATTTTGTACACTTGCCTTACCTTTTGCCACCTCCTACCTGTTTTTGTACCAACTTCTGTGTTATGAACTTTCCAAGCATTTGTGGCTCCCGTGCCTTTGCTCAGTCCTTTTGTTTCACAGAGAAATACAAGTATAAGGAACATTTCTTTGCCAACCGGAAGTCATTTTCATTCTAAAGGTACTGGCCTGAGAAGCTAGAATTTATACCTCCCAGAGCTTGATTAGTTCTATAGAAAGAGTTACAGCCTGAAACTACTGTCTATTTTTTACCTAGTTTTGAGCCGTTCTGCCCCATTGTTCCCGGCCATCCCCCCTCACAGCTGCTAACTGCCTGAGACTGGCTTGATTACTGCTATGGTTTGGGTACAGTGTACAGTACAGTACACAGAATACAGAATAAAGTATTCCTCTGAAGGATGCCTGTGTAATCCCTTATCACACAACTTCTGATACTACTACTACAACCAATACTTCTCCTACTGCTACTGCCACAACTATTGATACTTCTACTAGGCTACAATTACAGCTAGTACTATGCTAGCGCTATTGCTGCTACTACTCCTGGTGCAGCTAAACCTACAACTAGGACGAGGACAAGTCATGATATGAATTGTACTACAGTTAATATTATCCCTACTTTTACTACTGCTACTATGTATAATGCTAACTTTTCTGGGAAGGCTTTAGCTTTTCCTGATGTTGTGATTGGTTGAATTTGGGATTAGCATGTAATGTTGTCTCCTGCCAAGTCAGTCTTCAATTAAGCTTATCTAAAGTTGTCCAGATAGGGGCCATAGCAAAATAAGGTAAAATTTGGTCAATAACAAAAGCAAAAAAAAAAAAAAAAATCACTCACATTCTCTCTAGTCTCTTTTCTTTCCCTTTTTAACCCAACATTTATTCTAACCAATTCTTCTCTCCTCCGTCATCGGATACATATTGAGTGTGTATGTGGACTTCCTGATGAGGTTAAGCACATGATTAATGGGTCCATCTAACGCCGCTTACACTGCACTCATCTCCACTGCACACACGCACTAGCCTCCCCCTCCCCAGCCGCTTCCCCCAGCCTCACAGCCCAGGATATCACTATGTAAATGATATGCAGATGATAAGAAGTCAATTAGGAGACCAGAGAGCCATGACTCGGCAGAACTCCATTAGACAAGCAGTAATGATCTCTCTCTCTTTCTCTTTCTCCCTGTTCTCTCTATCTTTCTCTCTGGTATGTTATCTGTCTATGCATCAGGAAGTGCGCAGTCCTGTCTCACTATCCCTAAGAGAACATTTATCAAGCATATCTCCAATCTTGTACTTGTGTATAGTTTTATCAGATACGGTTCCTGGCCTTACCCCAAAGGTCAATAGGCTGGGCCTTCAAGTTTGCTTCATGCTGCTAACATCTGTGCAAACTCGATGTAGCATGTAGCACCAGCTTTACATATTTTAATTACGGAAATGTTTTTCAAACGGTGTCGGAAATCTTTTAAAAAATAAAGCAACTTATTATGTCACCAACAGACAAAACACAGGTAGCTTCATCTACAAAAGGTTATATTATAAACAGCTGTACTATTCTTCTAATTTATTAAATGCCATTTTCTAGGGAGGAAACAGAACTACAGCACCAACTTGATTTTCCAATTAGTCCAATTTGGCAGTTAGAATACCCTGAAGACTTCTGACGGTGCTGTAGCATGGATTTTCAATTTGATTGAATTGGGGGTAATTTCTACAACTGCTCTCTTGGTGTGATGTGTTTAATTGCTGTGTGTATAGCTCTCACTTGAATAAACAAAAACTGTGATAGATGGACCTCGAATTAAGATTTGATTATTCTGACTTCAAATTGAGCAGAACACATGCGACCTGCTTTACTCTGGTGTGTTAATGCATGGTTTCTTTTGAATACTTGGAAAAAGAGTGTAATGGTTTCTGACACTTTTTTTCTTAAAACTTGTCACCCAAATCAGCTGTGCAATGCAAACCAATTTATATATTACTGTATCTAATACACATGCAATATTGATTTCAAGAGTTGAATTCTGACAGGATCAGCATCCCCATTATAAACATTCCACAGTTTTATGTTTTGTTTTGGGTTTTTTTTGAGAACATTAACATAAGCTGCCCTTGTCATCCATCCATCAATTTACTTGAGCTTATCTGGGGCCGGGTCACAGGGGCAGCAGTCTAAGCAGGGACTCACAGACTTCCCTGACCCCAGACACTTCCTCCAGCTCCTCCAGTGGGACCCCAAAGCGTTCCCAGGCCAGCCGAGAGACATAGTCCCTCCTGCGTGTCCTGGGTCTTCCCCGGGGCCGTCGGGGTAAATGGAGAGCTTTGCCTTTCCACTCAGCTCCTTCTTTACCATAACAGTCTGATACACTGACCACATCACTGCGGAGGCTGCACTGATCCTCCTCCTGTCAATCTCACTCTCCATCCTTCCCTCACACATGAACAAGACCCTGAGATACTTGAACTCCACCACTTCAGGCAGAGACTCTCCACCGCCTGGAGAGGGCAAGCCACCTTTTTCTGGTCAAGAACCATGACCTCAGATTTGTAAGAGCTGATTTTCATCCCAGCCACTTCACACTTGGCTGCAGACCGCCCCAGTGCCTGCTGCAGGTTCTGGTTTGATGAAGCCATCAGGACAACACCATCTGCAAATGGCAGAGATGGATTCAATTAATCCTATTCCTATTCATCCTTGTCACTTCAGAGATAAGTGACATTTCTGACATTTTAAACATCCCTCTAGCGAGCCCTGCAGGCACGGTCTCTTGAAGATCTCATCATCACATATATTTTCTCCACCAGTGTCAGCCTACTTTGTCTGGGCCCTGTTGCTTCTTGGGGGCCAGAGGGGTTGACATTTTGAGACTTTTTGAAATCCTCCATCCAACTGTAAGACTGGACTGGTTAAAAGTATTGTTGTAGTAAAAAAAGCCACCAGTAGGGCTGTACAATTTGGGCAAAATATCAAATTATGATTTTTTTAACAAGCATTGCAATTGCGATTAGATTTGTGATTTATGTTTTAACAGGCTTCTTTTCAAAGTTAGATTTTCAATGCGTCCCGAAGAATTGACAAAAAACTGAAATAAGAACTCACAAACAAATCCAAGATCACATTTCAGAACATGCTTGTACAGATCTAAACTACAGGGTGAGCAGTTTTTATGCAGAATAAGGCTGGATATTTAGTTGTTCGTGGCAGAAATTATGGTACTTATTATGTCTATAGAAATTGTGATTTTGTGATTGCAGTTAACCAACCAAAATATAATAACATCTAAAATCACGCAAAAAATAAATAATAAAAAAAAAAAATCTGGCATCACCATGTGAGTGTATATAAATGGATACAGCTAACACGCTAGCGGCCGCATTCCAAATAGGAAGTCGTCATTGCCGCGCTTCCGGCTCCATTGACTCTGGCTTCAAGTCACTTGTCGCCCCTCTCTCTGTAACTGCTGCAGTGAGCCTCATCATTTTGGTCTTAAAATGTTCATATTAACCCGCTCTACATGATCCTGCATTTTTTTTATTTCGCTATTTTGTTCGTGAAACAAGATATGAACATTAATAACAGACAAATCAGGCGCCTTCTTTCCCCGGGGTCGCTCCTGCTAGCCTTAGCAACAGGTTTGATTGACAGCGTTGCTAAGCGCCTGCTAAACCAGCGATGCAGGCGTTACCTTCAATAGCCTCGCTCCGGAATGGCTCTTTAGTTGCTATAATACTCGCGGTCGGAATTCCAAATGAGGCTCCAAGCTCGCCCCTGTAACTGCTCTAGCCTTGACGAGCTTCATTTGACTGGAGCCGAACGCTATGGGTGATGTCACACGGTCCATTTCTTTATGTCGTCTATGGGCATCACAGTGTTTTCTAACTGCTGACATATTGGCGCATATACAGCGTTCATTTCACTTGTCAGCATTTCCGCTTGAGCGTCCAACTTTTGTCTGATGTCCCATTTTTGTACTCATCTGCCCTCTTTTCCTGACCTGTCCTTGTTCTCCCCGTCTCCTTTCTCAGCTTCAGCTCGATGATTCATTTTTCAGGCGCAGGCTTCCAACTGCTGTCCAGAGCTCCACGCCTTTTTAACCTTTCCCACCAAACATCCTCTTTTAAATGATGCATGAAGCGAGCAGAGGGCTTATTACTCCAGGCACTCTCCTTCATCTCCTCGGTCCTGTCTCATCCTGTTTAGTGACAAAGATAACCAAAGTGCGTTTTATTCTTTGTGCTATTCCCCACCTGGAAGCAGCTCCATTTGGCCACGCTTAACTCCTGGGCGATGCCCATCCTCTCCCTATCACTGTGCGCTCATGCAGGTAACTTAACCTGCCCGAGCTGACGACGTACCTTTTATCTACCTTTCTCCGCGCTATACGTCCACTTATTTTTAGCTCCCGTGTTTTCTTTCTAGGTGTGTTGAATATTGCAGTAGTGTAAATGTTGTTGATATTTGTGAGTACGGTTGGATGACACTGAAAAAAACATATCTGAGACAAAACAGTAACAATATCAAACTATAACTACCAAATTTCAAGTTCAAGTTTGTTTGTTTCTTTTTAACTTTAATAGTATAGATGATATAGATCAGTATTCTACTTTTGCATAACTTCAAAACAAACTTTGCAATATTACTTTTTTTGTTCTTATAAATTTTCATACAGATTGGTAAATGTAACACTGCATTTTAAAACTGACAACTGTGGCTTACAACCTGCAAATATGGAGAGTGAAGAATACTGCTTTATTATAAACCTTAAAAAGATGTAAAAACGATGTAACTTTCTGGAGATGGCACACCACCTACATGATTCCACGGAAATAGGAAGTTAAAACCATACTTCGGAACATTCTCCATGGAGATAAAAACATTTTATGCCATACTGTGGAACATTAAAGCCAAGTAACATCTCCATGGAGACAAACAGGTTCTTCCGCAGGCTAAATAAGAGTCAGTCTTGTGGACGTTCAAGCCCACTCGCAGTAAGGATGTGTGTTTTTCCAGGTTTATCAGTGCAGTAAAAATATCCAAACTGAAAAAGCATGTTTGTATTTGAGTTATTTTTTGGATGAAATCAAACACATACTGGAGCTTTGAGCACTTCAGAGAATAGATTTCACACTAAACATACATGCAGTGAAATCTAGCGCTGCCTTATCTCCTTAGCATGTCTCCCCAGCTGCTGTCTTTGACTCCCTTCACCCTCCCCTGTCTCCATCCTGCCTCAGAGCACCCGGTCATGCGGTTAACAACAGAAGCGAGCAGGTAGGAGCTGCACACAAGGTTGATTTACATGGTACACTGAGCCTCGGACTGACCCAGCTCTGCACAGGGACCACACTGCACAAAATGAGAGCGCTCCAGCCTCTTTCCCGTGAGCAGAGCAGTGGAGCAGGCACACAGCTTTCTATGAGCTTAAGAAGTTAGCCTATTAAAACTGTGTCACCCAAAACACTTCCAACAAACTGTGAAAGCAACTTTTTTTTTTAACGTTTCCCAATTTGAAAATAAAACTTAATGAATTCTGATTTACATAGTGATTTGGCATCAGTTTTACACCAGATGCACTTTGAAAGCAACATTTCTAAATACAGTATATCCAGGTCTGAGGTGGGTAGTGCTCAGTTTCATTTATAAGTATATAAGTACATTTACTTGAGCAACCTTTTGTTAAAATTGTAATTCTACTACAGAGTGGTTTTCAGATACCATTTTGTAACTCCTATTTGAGTAATATTTTACAATGTAACAGTACTCTTACTTGAGTATAACTTTTGGTTACTTTGGTCACTAGGAGTGTTCTTAAATACTTTTTCACTCTTATACTTGAGTACGTTCTTGGTCCTCTGTAACTGCTCTCTATCTTGGGAGTGTACTATTTCTTTTTATGTTAAAATTTTACTTTGTTTTTCTATTATTCACAAACATAACTCCTGAAAATGAATGTGGGAGCTGAGTACAGATGTGGTTAGCTGATGTGTATTTTGGTTTGCCCTGGTTAGAAGTGAAGTGCATATTTTTATAATTCCTTCTAAAAATACATGCACTTCTCCACATTTTTGTATCTAATTAATTGGACCATTGTTTTACAGCGCTACTTAAAATTCATAACTACCCACTTGAGATGGCGAAATGAATGGCTCCTCTGAAACTTTTTACACGTTTTAACAATCAGAGGATAACAAGTCTCTGTCTGCTTTTTAAACACCCCCATTTTATTAAAACAACATTAAAATTCACACTTTATTAAATGCAAATGAAACAACCGTGGCTTTCATGCACATAATCAAAGACGTTTAGTTGCTTTGGCCGATGCAGACAACACATTCCAAACGTACCTCAACGAATGTTATTGGAAAACAAAGGCCTGTCTCCCGTGGGTGCGGTTGTGTGGGCTGTGCGGTGGGTGCGAGCCGTCACAACAGTTTGAGCTCTGGATAATTGAAAGCGGTTGAAGAATGAGCTTCCGAACTCACCGCAGCGAACGCCATTACAACACGTTTTAGGGAAGTTTGGAAGTGACGGACCGTCTGATCTTCTTTGTAGTTGGAGGAAGACAGGAGAGGGGTGAAGAGTTGTTTAACATGACAATTTGGCATTTTGGGTGTTTGTGCGTAGGGTGGTATTGCACTGGGAGGGAGAAATGAATGGGACTTCCTGGAAAGACAGTCAGAGCTGAGATCAACAATTCAATAGTTTTAGAAGATGTGAGTTTGGTCACTGGTGAATCTCCCGTAGTTCACATGGACGTAACTGACGTAACTGACTGGTAAATCAGCCAATCAGGGACACAAATATGGCTGCCTACTAAGGAAAAAAGAAAGGAAAAAATATCATAAGCGACTGAAAAACATAGCGGATTTTTTAGAATCAATGAGCAAAGCGCCAAACACAAAAACTCTAGAGCAGGAGTCAGCTCAATGAGCAAAGCTCCAAACACAAAAACTCTAGAGCAGGGGTCAGCAACCCGCAGCTCCGGAGCCACATGCGGCTCTTTCATCGTTATACTCCGGCTCCGCATGGCTCCGCATGGCTCCGCATGGCTCCGCATGGCTCCGCATGGCTCCGCATGGCTTGGGAAAATACATTTTAAAAGTATTTAATTGAAGTGTATTTTATTTGTGTTAGTTCTTTTTTTTTTAATTGTAGTTTTAAATTGGAAGATTTTAGTGATCTTGAAATATTAAAATAAAATAATATTTCATTATTTTTCGTCGCTCAAAATGAGCGTCACACTTGCAGAAGCGAGCTCCGATTTGCAGACGCTTGCCTTGTCCCAATTCAACGGTTGCTCACTTCAAAGTACCGTTCGAAGGACCCGGCCGACGAAGGGTGCTCCTCCGTGTTGCCTCCGTGGACCACAAAGGCCGTGCCGAAATGGTACAGGCCTACGCCACGGAGCGTACGTCAACCGCTGTGTGTGTGCTTATGTTACGTCGCTCACATTACGTTGCCTAGCAACCGTGACGGCTGCTGACTAATGAACAATACGGCCACTGACTAATGAGCTAAACGTTTAAAATGGACTCCGAAATAATTAGTTTTACTTTTTAATTATTTATTATTTAATTGAAGAAGAGTCAAGGTGTCATTGTCACAGGTGTTTATTTCTGTTTAGATTGAATGAAGTAAGGAATTAATTTTCCCTTTGAATATCAATACGCAAATATAACGTTATAGGTGATTTCTTCCCAATTGTAGCTAGTATTACATAACTTTAAGAAAATATACTTTGTTTCTCCCATAGAAGAAGTCGCGTGTGGTGCATGATGGGATACAGAAGTGCGCGAAGTCTGCTCGGATGCACACTTCATTCACGGCCGATCTCCATGGAAACGCTGGAAACGCAGGGCACATTTGTCGGCCACATTCGTGGGCTGCATGAAATGGGACAGGCCTTGTCACACCGGAAGTGACGTAAACGCCCTTCAAATGCAGCCGATGAAATGTGCAGCCATCAAATTGAGACACGGCAGCTGTACACAGAGGTTCAGGAGCAGAAGTCTCATTAACTAGGTAAAATAAATATTTATGCAGATATTTTGCAAATATTTATTTTTCATTGTTTTGTGCTTTTTTTTTCCAATTTATTTTTTTTATTCAGGACTTTCAGAGCTACACGCTCTGAAAGTCCAAAGGTGATATTAGGATGACAGCTCACGGCATTTTTTGTTTGCTACATGGATAATTTAAGTTCAGCTTTTTAATTCATTTGAAAGAGACCTTCAACATGGTGTGTGTGGGGGTTTTTTTTGTTATTTTTTTGTTCAAAATATTTAAAATGTGTTCTTTAGAATTTAAATTTCTCTGTAGCACTTCATGAATTTCATAAGCAACACACTATAGTTGTTTATACAAAGCATAAAGCTAAAAAAAAAACAATATATACAGTGTTATCTTCATTTTAGATGTCAAAAAGTATTTACGGCTCCCATTGTTTTCTTTTCTGTGGAAACCGGGTCCAAATGGCTCTTTGGATGTTAAAGGTTGCCGACCCCTGCTCTAGAGAGAACTTTAAAATGTATTTTTTTTTAGGAATTATAGGTAGCCAATGAGCTGCTTCGTTTCACATGCATCACTGAAATAAACAAATCTTGTTTGGTTCTGGCTTGAGACGCCACATAGGGCTGATCACTTTGTATAAAAAATACAGAGAGATACATCATTCTGAATTTGCATGACAACCAAATTACTCAACCAGCCTCCAAATGTTCTTACTCCATCCCACAGACTGACTGGTCATGTTTTATGTATGTTTTGCCATTTAAAACTCATTTAGCTAAATTGGATTTGAATCAACCTGTATTCTGATACTGTCAAAACGTTCTATCTCTCCACCAGGAAGGGCATCTGTAGGGCCTCGATCCACCCTGTTGGCTGAGCGTCCTACTTTCATTACAGATGTCAAAAGGTCTGGAGATTTCATCACAACAAATCAATGCTTCCACAATTTTGCCCACTTTCTCATCATGGGTGTCTGTATTGTTGTTTCTGCGATTCTGATACCATCATATTTATTTTTTATATTCTTCCCATTTGATATTTTCCCATCAAAACACGAGAATAAGACAGAATTTCAGGCTACAGAAAGTGGACAAGGGCAAGTCATGACCAAGCTAATGTTTATCTTATTTGTTGTCTGTGTAATCCCTCAGTCGTCCAGGTTGCTTCCATTTCAAAAGAAAATTGAATTCTGTCACCTGAACAAAAGTTTTATAGAGTGAATATGTTTTGCCACTCATCCATGTAGCGTCTTCAGTTCTGACAGGGTTCTGATAAGTCACTGCCTTAAATATCTGTCTGAAGGTAGGAGCTAACTACACTGAAACTAACACACCCTAATTGTTTGCAGTAAGTTGTATCTGTTAAAGAAGACCTTTTGTGCTTGAGTCTGCTATATAGTTATAATCTATGACGCCTGTGGATCATGATGTTATAATTTGTGCAATATTTATCTAAACGACTTAATAAAAGAAACAAGTCTACTAACTTAGAGAACTGCGGTGCCCAGTGGGAGCTGACATCGCCACAAACGTCATTACAACAAGAGCCGTGAAGTTTGTGGCTCCTCCTGTGGATAGGTGCAGATCCCTCTAGCGAGTAGCAATTTTTTTTTTTTTCTATTTGCACCAAAATCAAAATGACTACGTGACGCTTCTGAATCCTACACGATTAAGGAAATTAAATAGCAGAAGTAAGCATCAAAGTACATCACAGTGGGCGTATGTCGGTGGCGGTGAAAACAGGTGTTGATCAGCAAAATGGCGTCTTGAAAATAAGCGATTAAAGATTGTGCAAACATGTACGAATCACTCCAGATACAAACTACTACTACTACTACTACTACTAAACTACTACGTAAAGCTCTGAAAAGTTGATATAGCGTAATAGGTCTGCTTTAAGTTAAGTCCACTGAGCTGTCCAAAGGTGTTAACTGTGAGAAATATGACTCGGGTGACAGTTCACACAGAATCTATCTTCTTATTTGTTCTTTGTTCAGTAACAGTGTGAGATACTTCTGTAACCATAAACGCTCTGGGACAGACATGAGTCACAAACCACCACCAGTGTAAAGCCAAGTGCAAAATGTGAGGAGAACAAAGCTACATATTTTGACAGTGCACCGCAGTCCAACTGTGTAACTCATATCTAGCTGTTAGTTTACTATTAAAATTATGAGACACACGGGGAGCAATTTTGTAATTACATGACAGGCTAAATTTATTTAAAAGAGAAAGTATTCATGTATTCACCAATTAGTACTGTCTGAATCAGAGCAGCACTAAACTGGAACATTTGGACCACAGTGCACTGGCAGATTTTTGTCTTTTGTCTCATTTAACCCACCAGAGGCGTAGATGTGTTCAATGGATGCTGTAAAAAATCATCTTCACTCCTACAACTTTTTGTCCAGTTGACAGATTTGATTTTTTCTTTTACTATGGATCATACCTGGATGACACAGACTTTCCACAGTATGGCATTAAACTTCTTGCATTTTTTCAGCCGCCTTTCCACAAATGTGACCCGTAACTTGGCCTGGCGGCGTATCTGTCTCCATGAAAACAGATATGCTTTATGCCATACTGTGGAACAACCCAAGCAACGCAATAACATCTCCATGGAGACTAGTAAAAAAAACAAAACAAAACATAATTGTATGGCACATCATTAACAGTCTGTGGAGTTGTACTATGGCCGATCTCCTAAACATATTTGTGCCAGAGCTATCATTTGTAGCATTTGTGCATGCACTTAGCTTTAGCGGAGTGATTAGGCATTTGTTCATGATAAAAGCCAAATGTTTATAGCTGTCACTCTGGTGTCCACTTATCTCCCTGTTAGTCACGCACCAACTAATGACTTGGGCAAGAGACAATAGTCAAGTGCCACAGAAGAATGAACTCATGCTAGCTTGTTTGCTATATTTTTCAGTTTTAACAATGCCTGTAAACCCCCATTGAAAACTGAGACAGGATGAGAGGAGAAATACCTTCAGATATATATGATTCAGTATTAAAGATCCAATATGTAACTTTTCTGTTGGAGGATCCGCCACCTGTTTGTCACCATGGTGATGCTGATGCTATTGCTCTGCCTGGGAAGTTCTACAGTATGACATTAAAGTTATCCATATAGCACTTATTCAACAAGTTTTATTCTTCACAAATACCTTGAAAAACAAGCATTGCATTATGGTGAGTGTGCTCGCCTTTGCACAGAACTGACCTGTAACTTTGCTTAATGATGTCATCTGCTTATATCCAAGAAGATAGATATGTTTAATGCCATACTATAAAACATTCCGACCTGTAACTTTGCTTAATGATGTCATGATTGGATCTGCTATCCAAGAAGATAGATATGTTTAATGCCATACTATAAAACATTCCAGGCAAAGCATCTCCATGGAGACAAGCAAAATGGTAAATAGTGTATCAAGGCACTGAAAGTGCTTTACATTAAGGAGCCACTCACTCATTCACACACTCAGTGTACACAGACGCTGGGGGCAAGGTGTCTTAAATGTCTTGCCCAAGAACATGCCCGACAGCATTCATGAGTGTGGGCGTTAGCAACAGCTTGCTAAGTGCCTACTAAACCAGTGGTGTGGGCAGGGAGGGGCGTTTCCTTCAACAGCCTCGCTCCAGATTGGCTCTTTGGTTGCTATGATACTTGTGGTTGAAGTTCCATATATGGAACTCGGCTCCAGATTCGCCCCTATAACTGCTCTAGCCTCGATGAGCTTCATTTGACTGGAGCCAAACGCTATGGGTGACGTCACATTCACTTAGTCCACTTCTTTATACAGTCTGTGGTACAAATATACTGCAAAGATCTGAGCAAAATCTTTTATTGGGGAAAAAAAATAGTCTAACCCTTTTGAGGCCAGTCTTACAATGCCACACGGGAAAAAAATTTTAACACCAAGGCTGAGAAATATTACAGAAATGACAGAACATAAAGTCATCTCGCTAGAAGTCAAATCTACTCAGTTTAATTGATTTGCAAAATGGAGGCCCAGTTTCACCTTGAGTATTTTCATCATGAGTAAACGCTGTCCCCAGTTTTCTTGTTTATCTGAATTCTTTCTACAGATGGATTAAATATATCTCCCCTTTCAACTAGAGCTCCCTGAATGTATCTGAGACAGCAGTGGTCCCATGGGAGGGGGATAAGAAACAATCACTTACAAACTTTGGCTTTAGTCGTATGCGTTCGGACTTCTGGACAGCGCCACGGCGATGAATAATGTATGGCGGACATCTTTGAGACTCCCCGGAGAGAGAGGAGGGAGGATTTGGAGGTTTAAAGCACCAAAAGAAGCAACAAAAGCCTGAGAGGGGGCAGAGGAGCTGTGGTCATCTAAGGCTGACTGGACATGTGAGATCTCTATATATTTAGGCTGCAATATCCATATAGAGCTTCATGCTTTATTTATTGATCATTGAAATGTTAGTACAAACACTGTGTCCTAGCATGTACGGCCAGGATGCAACAGTATTCTCTTTTGAATTCAGGAATTTGCAACGTACTTGGGGTGAAAATATAATTGAGAACTAGTACAATAAAGCATGCTGGATCGTCATTTACTTGCAAACCCTGGCAACATTAACAGAGAATAAAATACGTGAGAAGTATTGTACAGAAAAAAAAACAAAAACATGATCATAGTCTTTAAAGGTACAGTACAAAACTTTTTGGAGGTGGAACATCACCTGCATGAAAATAGAAAGTTAGAAAACATACTTCAGAACATTCTCCATAGATAAAATAAGCCAAATAGGAGTCAGGTTTGTGGAGATGCAAGCCCACTCAGAGCTTTTTCTAACACAACCAAAATGAAAAAAACAAAAAATTGAAAAAACGAAACAGAACATGGTGTTATTTTTCTCAATTTTTAAGTGAAAGTAATCCTAGTGTGTACAAAAGCTATAATCCCTACAGATAAAGTTCAAAACTGATACAAGTCAGCGAGCCACAGTTGCTCCGCTGCCTGCCGTGGAAAAAACTCTCTGAACTCTAACAATGTCTCAAGCATCAGAGCAGCCGTACTGTACTTATGTTGGGACAAAAGTATAAGTATATTTGAATGTAGTTTACTGTAAATGTAGTACCGTATTTTCCGGACTATATGTCGCTCCGGAGTATAAGTCGCACCAGCCAAAAAATGCATAATAATGAAGAAAAAAACATATATAAGTCACACTGGACTATAAGTTGCATTTTTTCTGGAAATTTATTTTACAAAATCCGAGACCAAAAACAGACATTTCATCTTTAACCTGTTATCGATCCGACGGCCCTACTTTACAGCTCTACAGCAATGTACATATACTTCTGCGTCACCCACGCAAATAATCTACACATCAAATGAAAGCTACAGCGCTTGTCTTTTTGAATATGTAAACCATTTTCACCTGGATCATCACAGTGTTGACAGGAAAGCCGTTTTTACAGAAAAGCAAAAAAATTGGATTTGGACTTCACTTACCTTTGAGGGCTCTGGTTCTGTTTGACATCAACATATTTTCAGAAAATATGGTCTCGTTCGTTCGTTCCGTACAGGTCCAGAGAA
>KN470247.1:8373-22220 GCA_000787095.1 Periophthalmodon schlosseri | reverse complement strand
GCCTTTTAGCCATACCAAACTGACTTTCTTCAATATTGCTGTCTAGGTATATGAAAATATTTACAATAAATGTGAGACAAGTAGGCAAGTACCACTTTAACATACTTGCTAAACAAATTTAAGAAAATCAATCTTCAACCAAATAAGCAATAAAAACTATGACCTCCAGCTATGTCTATAGCGAATCATTGCAACTTCCAATTTACTGACTTGGACACCACCCGTATTCCTAATTAAACCATTTAGGAATTCAACCAAAAGAACTTTTTATGGCAACATTCTAAATTCCACCCGCACAGACAGTATAGACAGCAATGGGGGCAGCACACGTGGACGTTAAGAGAGATGTGAGTCGGACTAAAGGAGCACTCACTGGAGATGAAGCGGAGGAGGCCGGTGCTGCTGAAGGCTCTTCCCCCTGGACCTTTGACAAATTGGGCTCTACACACATCTCGCCAGGCCCCCAGTCGCTGTGTGTCTCCGAAGAGGAAGCCGCGTCTCCCAAGCATTAAAGTGGAAAAACCAACGGCAGTGCAGGAATTTAATGAGCTTGCGGTGACACAAGACTTGGCATGGAGGGATTTTCTGTATATCTGTGGTTTTGCGTAAAGCCTTATCCCCCTGGACTGCACTGGGACTGGATACTCACGGGTCGGAACCAGTCCAGTCCCACTATGGGCTTCATTTAAGGCTATCAAACCTAGGAGAGTGGGGTAGTTTTCTACAATGCTAAAGGTGGAGAAGCATTAAGAATATATCAGGCAGTGGAGATATACAACTTTTCATTGTTTGTTGCTGTTGGTGTATAATTTATCATATTCTATGCTCATTAAATTGATGAATAAGAGGAAGTTCAGCTAGAAGCAGTGCAAAAAATTATCTGGACAAATGATAAAATGGCTAATTAATGGAAAATAGAGTACCATGTAGCTCTTGGAACTTCAGTATTTTCTAAATCAGTACTAACCGATCATGTGGTCACAGTGTACCTCAATGGTGAAGTTAATACTAATTGTTTGTCCATTTCAAAGTACATGCTCTTCATCCCTAAACACACTGACAGCATAAGGGTTTACATGCATAAGCTTGCAAAACCAAAGCCACTGCAAGGATAGTCCAACTGGCAGCTGAAGCCTACAAACACAAGGTTTACAAGACTATGTTTAGTGCATAGTCTTTCTGAACCTGGACTCCTTCAAACAATACATAAATGCCCCACGATTGTATTGTGCAGGTGGTAATTGCACAAACACAACAACAATGCATTTTGAAAGGGCTGCGTGCTCTACTCTCAAGTCAAGCGTCACAAAATCGGTTGGATACTATTTTCTGAAATCTATCCTTTAGGCCTTAGCATAAGAGGGCCAAAGTATATCATCTACAGTATGTTTACAATCAAAGGCTAATTGCAACTATTACAGCGGCATAAGATATCATGTTTTAGGATCAGAACAAAGAGTACATTGGCTTGTGACTCCCAGACTGGGTCGCACTACCAGAATTAGCGTAAATATTAACAACCTCGCAGTGCAGTTCCACGGAGCATAACTGATTCAGTGGTAGGAACATTTACGGTTTTCAGAGATGCTTGTTTCTTTGTGGAAGACTCCCCCGGGGCCCTAAACAGATCAGGGCTGATTGGTGTGCTGTGCTTCAGATGAAAAAGGCAGACTGAAATAAATGCAGGTTTGTGGTGCCTTTGTAAATATTTGATGGAGTTTTCGAGTGAGATTGGAGTGCAGATATCACTTACCCAGACTGGGGGTACACAGGCAGCAAAAATGTGTAAATTAATTTAAAGAGTGAGTGGTGGGTTGGTGTGGCGGGGAGGGAGGGGAGGGCTGAGGGATTGATGGATGACCGGTCTCTCTCTGCAGCGTTCGGACTGAGTGCTGCGGTCTGTCTCGTGATTAAAGTGTGCTGTTAATCCACAGTAAGCACAAAGCTCTCACTCGCGGTGCTCCGGCTACAACTCCAGGGACAAGGCGGACAACAGACTTCTAACTGGCCATATAAGCCGTCAAATGTGCACTTAGCTTTATGCTTGGAGAAGACATCACGTCCAGTCCATTCTGCTTATTACGGTTGGAACACATCATGGGTGATAATGAGAGAGAGGTCATGGAGGACAGCCCAATGCTGTCTAAAACTTAGACCTTCTGTGACCGATAATATTAAGGGGCTATACCTGATTTTTTCATGTAATAAAGTAGAATTTGTGTAGCCCCAGTGCAGATATATTGTCGAAGCAGCTACTAGGATCAAAAGATGACATGTTCTGTGTGAATCGAATTATTAAACTTTTTATCGTCCTCGAACCAGGAAGTGCGCTGTTTGCATACTAGTTGTCGTTAGCTTTACTGTGACAACAAAACTCCGCTCTGGTCTGCTGTGAAAAGAGCTTACTGACTCATTGCAGTGAATAATTAGGATACACGGAATGCTTTAGGAAAGTACGTTTGTGTGTCCTTCCTAATCCTGTCCTATAACAATATTTGAAGCTGAAAGATAATTAAGACTTGTGTAGAATGCCAATAGAAAATCCTTTGACACAGTACATAATGGAACTGAATTCTTGAAAGCAAAGAATTATAAAGAATCACTTGTATTTCTTTGTGCTGGTCAAAGCATGCAGCTGTGGCGTTCCCGCATTTTGCTACTGGTGATGAAACATCCACTCTACTCTGATCGGGTTATTTCAAATCATTTTTGGGTGCCACTTTGTAATAACACATTAATAAAGCATGAACAAAGAATCAATCTATAATGAGTAGTTTATTAACAATGAATCTGGCTTAGTAAGTACGTAATTAAGGGTTTAGGAGTTTGGGTATTAATTAAGTCGTTTCTAAGCGTGAATCATTCAGAATAAACTATTTGATCATTAGGTTTTTGTTCATGCTTTATTAAGGCTTTTCAAAGTGTAGTTATTATAAAGTGTTAATATTAGAATGGATTAGATGTCCTCCAGTAAGAGAAGCTGATAAACCAATGTGATCTTGTTAATCTTATGACCAGGCTTGAAGTTGGTAAAAGAATTTGACTGTGTGAGCTGCAGTTTCTAATGATTTATTTCAGCAGCCAGAGCATGGCAATTAACCCGCTTAGTAAAAGATAATTATCACTGATGGGAGTGAAGGCTAAAAGACAGGAATAAAAGCAAGCTGTAAACAGTGTTTTTCTTTTCACTCCGAGTGTGTATCTGAGCCAAAAGTGGCTATTTATCTCTCTGAAATGATATCCTATTTATTTCCTCATTAAGAGCCAGGAGGAGACTTTAAAAGCTGTCCTTATGCGTCCTCAACACTTTGCATGTTGATGCCGACTTTGAGATTCCCTCTGAATATTAATTTAAGCAGCCTAATTTATGAATGACTCTGCTTGCAAATGCTCCTCTGAAAGATAAAAAGGAGCGTGTTTGTTTGAGTTCTGTGCCTACCAACAACTGAATTTATGGTTATCATTAGAATGGTGTCGATATATTTTGTGTATTAAGCTCCACAACTACATAACAGATAGATATTACATTTGAATACACTTTTGAATTCTGTGCTTCACTGTTTTCAGTATGGTTTGGGTATGTTCTTGTTCTACACATTGCTATATGAAATTTACATATATGACACCAGAAAAAAGGTCAAATTGTACAACTCATGCTGTCTGTGTTTTGATGGGAGGAATTGACCAAGTGAATTAACCAATCAGTAACTGTCTTTCCACCCATATAAATAAAAATAAAATGTGTATATTTCCAAAATTCGCATCAGGAAAGCACAAAACAAATGTGACTTTTGTCCAGTTTCCCTCAAAGCATTCGAGTGCATAACTGGTTGTTGGTTACAGGAGCGACTTGCTTCTGTGTCATGATACCGTCAACCCTACAGAGGGCGCACCGCACATACTCTGTTTGGTTTGGCTTGGCCAGAGACTCACTTTCTCTGTTATGTAGCCGTTTCCTGTACACATTTGTGTCGTGTCCAAAAGTTAGCAGGTTCTTTAAATTGTAATAATGCTATAGATATGTTTTGCTACCAAGCTAAAACATGCTGCCTTTGGCAAAGCACTGAACTGAAGATGAAAAAGAACGACGACTGAAGTCCCACAACTTATCCACAATACTGGACGAGCATAAACTTTCCCCGAGCATAAACTTTCCCTGAGTTACTCTACTAATGAAGATTAGACAGCACGTATGTGTCTCTGAGCAAGTCATTAGTTGGTCAACATTGTTTTTAGCTTGAACCTCAAAAATTGTACGGTGCAACGAAGTTCATTTAGCTGTGCTCCTCTGGAGGATTTTGACTATTATGTTAACAATTATTCAGGTTTATACCAAAGTCAGTGAGAATTCTAAGGCTAACTGCTGTGCATTATTTTCATAAATATATATATAACTATACCTTTGGACTTCTAAACCTAATTTGTTCCCTATCAATTACTTCAGTAAGTGGCTGTTATTCTACAAATCTCTTAAATGTGCCCCTGCGTACAATTAACTTGCTACTGCTTTTTAGGATGGCATTTAGCTACCACTGATAGCTAGAGAGATTGCAAGAATGAGAAAGAGAGAGCAAGATACACAATCCGTATAAGCCTTTTGGTGAACCAGTCAACAAGCAGCTGTTTCCAGTCCTGTGTCAGCTCCAATGACCCAGGCTAGTGTGACTGCATTATGTTCAGAAACCAGGAAGCAGCCTCCATCTACAACCTTCAGCGGTGTATCGGAGAACTGTCACCTCTTATGCTGACAGAGGAACACATTGTAACCATGCCAACAACACACACCCATCACCGGGGTGCCCTAAATAACACACAGGGACTGAAGCTATGGCTCTTGTCAAGGCTTCAATCTGGAGGGCATGTCTCTGGGCTTTGCTGTGTCTATTGGTTTCCCCATCTCACCTGGCTGCGAGCGTCGGTTGTCTGTCTCTGTTAGGGTCGTCAGCTCAACAGCCTGTCAGTCTGAGATGCCTTTAACAGCCTGCAGTGCTGCACTGTGGCACCTGTAGGCGTGCTTCAAAACACCTTGTGCGCTTCTTGAGTCATCAGAATCTTAGACTGACTTTTCACTTACCCATAGCATGTTTTACTTTGTTTAAATCTATAAACAAATATTAGGGGTATTATGATACAGATCTGCTTAAGCTAAGGAGGAGATACACACCACAGCAAGCTGATTGGACAACTGGTGGTTTACAGATTCTAGATTATGATGATGTCATACTCTCACAGGGGGGACAAGAGACAGTCCTTCTTATTAATTACATTGTACTTTGCCATGAAATTTCTAAAAGATAAATTCACACATATTGAACCTGATCATTTCTATTAATGATTAGACCCAATAACTCACTATTTAACAACAAAAAAACTTCATTTAAACAATATTTATTTTAGCTGCCCCCATCTGTATTAAATATTATTGGTCTATAAAATATTGTGATGTCATATGAAACCCAGCAATAGAGAACAACAAAAAACAGATATAAGCAGCAAACAATTTGTCACCAGACTCTGACTTGATCTTGTGATAAACCACCGTATTTCCAGTGAAGGCAGCTTATATGTTGTTCCATCGTGCTGACAATGCTGTACCAGCTGTTTCCTGTTGTACAGCACTTGCTCCAAGATCAAAAATAGTATATTTCTAGAGCAAAATGCAACATTAGCCAAACCTAACGCATTACATAAAGAGACGTTAAAATGCCTTGTAGAGGAGCAGAGAAGTGAAATGCAGAAAAAGCTGAGGACAAACCAGAAGTAGTTTGTGATTAATCTATCTTAAGCCATGTCTCACAGCACCACAAACTTGGAATTACGTATTTTGTGAATTGCTGAGATCGACCTTCTGATTAAAAATATAATTCAGGTACGATTTTGATTTGGTTTATTATTTGTTAGGTTTGGGTGATTGGGTGTTTTTTATGAAGCAGACCCCTGCCACTGGACCTGGAGCCCTGCCCGGAGCATGGAAACACTCTCCGCCATTGAAAAGAGCCATGTCGAAGAGCTCCAAGGGAAATCAGTCAAGGTATCACAATCTGTAACTATGTATGTTTTTAAATGAATCTGTTTGGCAATGAAAATACCTGTAAGAACTGTTTATATTCTATTAAAATAATTACTTTTTAAACTAAATGATGATGATGCTGTTAAGTCTAATTGAAATCTACAGGCAAACTAAATAGTGCTAGACACATGTTGACATGACAGGCCCAGTTCAATAACAGGGAAACAGCAGAGAGCAGGTGCGTCTGAGAGTTCTTTAAGACTAAGCACCTCCAGCAGCAGCTAAACCCACAGCTTTCAAATGTGTTTTGGTGATTTTGCACTAGAGCATTATAGAGACATGAGAAGGAGAGACACTTCAGAAACATGCTGGTGATAATGGGAGGAGGAAGCCCAACATATGGACTCCAACACCCAGCAACTGCCGCTAGCAACATGGAGAAGGGAGGGGTAAGAGACAGGCATGTTTCAAACTGCTCTCTTCTGCACTGCATCTGAGTGGTATAAAGCTTTTACGAGTTTATATTTCAAGATTAATTTCCTATGGATTGAAGAAAGTGATTGGTTTATACTTGGATTATGGATTAGGCATCTATTACCTATATATAAAGTCTATCTAAATGTGATTCAGGTTCCTATAAGAAACAACAAATGAACTGGTCGTGGCTGACCTTGTGAAAATGACCTTATAGACCACTATGAGCAGAGGACATTCAACGATGCTCTTAAAGACCTGACCTAATCTAAATCTTTGCACTAACCATAAATGCACAAAACCCATTTTAACATATTAGTAATCGTGATTCGCACTGGACCAAAGAACATGTTCAGACACTGATCTGTCTTGCTCAGACCGCGGATGTCTTCTCCCGGTGCTAGTCCTGAAAACAGTGGTCCACACACAAATACAGGCACACGCACACACACAATCAGCTGAGCAAAAACACTGAGGAAAAACAAACTAATCCAGCCACAGTCTCCGCTCCACACCGCTGCTTCAGGAGATCTCATTAATGCTGTGTGCTTAATATCATTGTGATTATCACAGGCGTTTACCTGCAGCTCCCCTTTTTGTACAACAAAGCATTATTTCCGGTTCTAATCAATAGCACAAAAGAAAAGTCGCTTGATGGTCTTTCATTTGCATGATCTGTCTTCCTTAAAGCAGCTAATGCAGTGTATAGACAAGCAGTTACAAGAAAAGGACATAAGAATTGATCAGAACTGGACTCATCACTGGACAGGTTTACAGCTGAATATACTGGAGTAACATGAAGACAAATGCACAGCTGCTGCTGGGAATCACATTACCTCCTCAAGTTAAACCACCTAGAGAAAACAAACACTATTTACGTCATTATGTGATGCATTTGACTAAATGTAAAATGGTTACATCACATAGCTATTTTGGTGGCACTGCAGCACAGCAGTTAGTGCTTCAGCCTGAGTTCGCCTCCTGGGTGACATGGGGCTTTTTTGTGCTTGTATGTTCTCCCTTTACCTGTGTAGGTGTTCCTCTGGGTACTCCAGTTTCCCCGACCACTAAAAACATGTACAATAGGCTCCCAGAGGGAAGAACCAGAGCGGGATTGCCCTGGTAAAATAAAGACTAAATGCGTTTTTAGGTTTACTGGGGTGGCCACTATTGCATGATTATGATTTTTATTATGACTACTACTGATAATAATAATAATAATAATAATAATAATAATGATAATAATAATAATAATAATAATTTTACTGCCAAATGCTCTGGACAGTGGAGCAGCCCACACAAAACTGTGTCTTCATATAATTATTAATGAAAGCCATAGTGTAACAGACTGAGTGACCTGTGAGGAGGTCTCTAGAACAGTCCAATGAGCCTGACCCAGAAGATCATGGTAATGATGAAGTGTCTAATACGAGGTCCAAGAGGCATATTCAATCCAATTCTTAAATGTCAGCACTTTTCCTGTTCTACTGAATCAAAGCAGCTTTAAAAAGAAGGTTACAACCCAGGAATGCTCCTCGGGTAAGCACGCCATAACCACGCTACCACAGACAGCACTGACAGCCTGCGCCAATGTTTTATTCTTTTTTCCATATTTGCATATCTGGAGGACGTTAATTCAAATTGCTTGCATAAATTCCATGTATGATGCCATTATATAAGAACAATAAATAATAAATACACTTAAAATAAACTCACATAAAAATATGACAACAAACATAATATTTGGTCACATTTGTCACATATTTATATAGCACTTTTCAACCTACATCAAGGAACCACTCACCCATTCACACACACATTCATGCACCAGTGTACGCAGACACTGGAAGTGATTGGGTTAAATTGTCTTGCCTAAGGACACAACAACATCATTCATCTGTGGGAGCTGGAATCGCACCGCCAACCTGTGGGTCAGTTGATTTGTCCACTCAACCAATGACGTTTATGTCAAGAGCGGGATTTGAACCGCCAACCTTCTGACAAATGGACAAACACTACCAAGCTACTGTTGCCAATATTTCTTTCCATTCCTACCTCTTGTCTTTTTATACTTTGTTTGAATCTCCAATCCCTCAGCTAAAACTCACTAACCTGGATAAGCAGAAGATTGTTTGCCTGTATATTTACCAAAGCCAAGACAAGAGTACTCACTTTGTCCAGTATAATTACTCACAAAGCCAATATTTCATGTTTTATCATCTTCCTGTATTGCTTCCTGCTTGTCGGACACTCTTGTGCTTCAAACAACATGTGGGTTAAAAAGCGAGAAGCGAGGTGATGGATGGGGGGTCCAGTCTGCGTTGGTGGGAGTAGAGACGTGCCAGCCAGAGCTCTGCTGACTACAATAAGAGTTCTGTTTGCCCGCGGTCCTGTTCAGTCCCTCGTTCAGGGAAAAAAAAAAAAAAACCCAGATTGAAAGCCAAACATCTCTTCTCTTCTATTGTCTTGTCTGTCAGTTCTGAGCTCCCTTCCTCTCCCTGGCGTTTTGTGTTTGGTTAACCCGGAGCTCAAGTGTGGTGCGGTGACAGGGGCGCGATGCTTCACTGATGTCTTGTCACCAGCTATCCACCCCAACCCTACCCCTCCTCCCTTGTATTAGAAAAAAAAAAAAAATTGAACAATCTCCCTCTCCAAATTAGGGCTGCACAACAATCTCTTTAAAGCCTACATATGACAGATTAAACAATTCATGTCACTAAAACATATTCTATTCTCTATTCTATTCTTTTTTCTAGTCCTTTCATTTTGGTGACATTTGCAATTTTACTTCCTTGTTGGACTCGGGCAGCAGATATGACATACGTAGTGTTAATTCCATAACTGTTAAAGCAACCATAATGTTACCAAGGGCTAAAACCTGCGTAGATTACACAACAGTTATGATTAGACTAATAAAAATAAATGACCACACCTTTATTTTATTGAATGAAGGTTTAAACTACCAGAAAAATGCCTTTCTTGTACATAAATTGTCTGCATTTTGGATGGAATTTTCTGCGTTGATGACAAAGGTGGAGATATTTGATTTTAGAACTCACTGCTACTTCGTGTATTTTTGTATTTTTCTTCTTAACTTTTTTTCCACAAACTGCTACTTAACTCATGTAAAACTAACCAAACCAGGTCAAATAATAATTAGAAAAACATGAAAACCTGCAATTTAAGACTTACTTTTATTCACTGGTGCTTAACACTGTTGAGAGATAATACCACAGTCTCTCTTTGAACCTTTATTGATGGCTTTTTTGGCATTGTTGTCATTCTATTGTTTCATGTGTTTTGATACCACTGCAAATGCCCATTTTCTTTTGTGGAAGCCTGGGGGGTTGTGGCAGTGGTGCGGTCGGTCAGTGTGCACATATACGGTGAATCACTGTTGGCACTCGTTGGCAGTCAGCTATGAAATGAAATCATGAGGCAATGCTCTATTTTGATGGGTTACACACTAGGTTGTCAGGAGCAGGTGGAGTAGAAACAGGTGCTGTCAGTTCCTATTTAAACAGATATATATGGTTTGGGTCTAGTTTGAGCCTAGTTAAGTTCTGATTCAGACATGGCTCGGGTCTAGTTCCAGTCTAGTCCCAGTCCCAGTCTAGTTAGAGTTTAGTTCCAGGTGTGGGTTTGTTAAAAAAGTATCAATATTGGAAAAGAAAATTATGAAAGGAGAACACGGGACCTTGTCTATCCTTGGGTTTCAGAATGATGAAAAGTTACGACCGCTGCCATAGCAATTTAACAGTTCAAAACTAAAAATGATATCTTCTGAATGGTAAACTGGTCTCAGACTGGTGCCATATAACAGAAATCTGAAATCCAAGAATAGTTTTAGAATGGTCTTAATCTCTATGAAAACTAGGATAAACCCACACATTATATATATTCTTTCAACTGGACAAAACGTTTTTTCAGTTTTGCTGCTCATTCAAGTCGCTTCGAAGCCGCTTCTTCGGTTCTGTTTTCTTTAAAAATTACATTATTCTGGATTTTTTTTCATGTATTTTTTATGTATTTATTTACTTCTATACCATGCCTTTTCATGATATTAACTTTGACTTTGGATTTTTTGTATTGAGACACTTGAGACCCAATTTTGCAGTAGTATATGTACAAATGGTAGCACATCCATATGCTTTTCTGCTGTCAGTACATTTTGACACATTTGACAATTACAATACTGCACTATTTTAGTCAACCACTATATTTTTTCCCCGTGACCCACATTTCAAAATGCTAAATTAATCTCAGCTCGGAGGACTTTTCTGAAACCGGCGTTCTCAATTCAGACCATTTCTATTGCTTTTTAATTAGCCTTAAGATGTTTTATTCAAGGCACGCAAGAAGCTTTTTTTAATTAATGCGCTTTCTTCAGTATTTCAAGTATTATATTTGTGTAATTATATGCTGTAGTTGCATTACTTTATGGCTTGGACTAGTGTACATGTAAGATACGTGGACTAACTGACGCATCAAATTTTTTATTAAACAAATCCTAGCGCACTATTACAACTGTTTTTTTTTTGTTTTGTTTTTTTTTTCATTAATTACATGAATTTGGAGAAATGTGTTACAAAATGAGAATTAGACTAATCAGATTAACACCTATAATTATAAACATTAGAAATGTGAAGAGGATCATTGATTTCTACAAAAATACAAAAAATAGTTCCAGGTACCAATTTATAATAACCACATCTCAATTTGCCGTAATAAAGTACGACTGATAACTGATACTGAACAAAGAGTTTATTAAAATGATTCACACTTGGTAACTACTTCATTAGTGAGATATGAATTAGGCGTTACTAAAGTTACTAAGCCTGAATCATTCTTAATAAACCATTGTGTTCATTATAATTGGAGTTTTTGTTCATGCTTTTAAAAGTGTAGACATTATAAAGTGTTGCCGTAGTCCTATATAATGAATATTTAGACAGTGGAGGTGAGTCGGTTGCCCTTGTCCTCTGCTCCTGTCTCAGCTAACAGTCTGGTTTTTACAGAAAACAGACTTGAGTGAGGAACAAGAGTGTGCCGGCAATAAGGCTACACAGCAGGGATAGGCTCAATGTGTCTACACCAGCCACAGATCAGCACACTAGAAGGAAACTGCTGCTCTCCAACAGATAGAACAGCCCGATAGTGACCACATAGCGACTGGAAATCATATTAAACTATGTATTAGGGGTGGGACGAGACATAAATACCGAGACGAGATATGAGATGGGGTTCTTGAGATTTTGACATAATCTGTTACACATAAATTGTCTGGTTCAGATCACAATTCATATTTATTATATATTGTTGCACTTTTTTAAATTACGGCTTCTCATGGGTATAAGCTTCCTGTTATACGCAATATTTTGTGGACCCGTTTAAAAGATATAGTATTTTGTTTTAAATTGTTAATCATTATGGTAACGGTCGTAAGTGTCCAGTTTTAACCCTGTTTGTCCACTCCAAATGTTAACATGTGTGGCAATTTTATCGCATGAGATTGTGTGGCATGAGATCTTGTTCCATCCCCACTATTTTTAAAGGAGAAAAAATCTTATTGTGTATTATCACTTTTATTTGTGCTAATTTAGCTTGTTGTTTCATCAACAGAATATTTGAATAACAGTGAGAGGCATTGTTTTTATCATCTCCATCACACATTTTCTCATCAGCTCGGTTTGATTTCTCTGCAGAGTTGTGATCAGATGGAATGAAAAATGAAGTCAGGACATGGCTAATGCAACACACAATGAGAGAGTATATCATTTTTTTAAATGTACTCGATATTTGAGAGCTCTGTAAACAGTTTGGTTCTTCGAACTGTAGCTGGAATCAGACCCACTTCAGTACCCCAGTGACAACATGTGAGCGAAGTGGCCGGCAAAATCACTCAAGAGTCCAGGCTTACCATCAGAATGTACTCCACATGTCATTTGACCCCTGACCTTTTAACCATACAGGAATGGAGCTCAATAATGAAACAGTCTTCATATTTCTGTGTATCTGTCACCCCAGTCTCATACATGATGTCACTGACTGTGGCTGCTCTGTAGTCCTGACATGTCTGCAGTGGTGTGAGCAGTGTGATGTAGTGAACCATTTGATGGAGAAGACTCAGAGCTGAGAAACTGTGAGGGTCCACAGTTGAACACAGATACAGACCATTCTGTTCAAGGTCAAATTTACACGTTCTTTATTTCCTCCTCTTCACCTGCCCCTGCCTCTTTCAGCTCTCTGTTATTGTCTACAGATATGGAAATGGACTATGGATTACTGTTCTGCAGGCTCAGCTCTGAGTTTCACAGAAGCAGAGACCAAAGAGTCTGGGGGTGGAGCCTGGGGGTCAAAGTCAACATACATGAACATGTTGTGCCCTGAAAAACAACACTTCTGGATATGTAACACAGGCTTTGATCATTAAACTGAGGTCCAACAACCCCGGCTCGGACGTGATTGAGCTTACGCGTGTGCGTGCACGAGCACATGAGCAGACTTCACAGCCCTGCTGTCTTGCTTGAGGCTCTGAGATAACGGCTTTGCGAAGGCGCCGGCGGCTGACAACACATGACATCTCCGTTTGATCCACGCGGACCAAACTCCTCTAAACCAAACCCTCCCGGGACTGCGCGCTCTCTGCACTGCATGTCTATGAGGGTTTAAACAGGTCACATCTTGTGCGCACGAGCCTGTGCTTTTGGCACTGACCCAGAGCAGCATCCATACGGTCCACGCGCGCACTAACGACAGGCAAACACACAGAAACAGGGTGGACTTTGGAGACTCACCGGGATGAGCGTGGGCCCACAGACGGCCGGGCAGAAGCGCGGACCACAGGCAGGAGCAATGCGCGAACATCAACAGTAAGCTCCACATGGCACCGATGAGCGCATCCACATGCAAACAATGAACTGTTGAACTATGGTCCCCAGTTATGGACGCAGCGAGTGCCGCTTCTGCCGTGGAGCAAGCGGCGTGTCCGGGGGCGCGGCGTGCGCAGGACTCGGTGCAGGAGCGTGGAAACACACGTCACTCACAAGTGCAGTCCACAAGAGTCCCTGGGATTCACGGATACACGCATAGCACTCCGTGTCTTCTAGAGCAGTGGATGTACTGACAACACGAGGAGGCTCGCAACGGCGCGGAGATAGCAGCGCCTGGTCAGTGCTGCAGCTGCGGTAACGGGCGCAGAGCTCGGTGGGCTCACAGTAACGCAAGAGTCGGTGTATGTGACCAAAACGCGTCTTTGCTTTCCATTCCTCCTCCGTCACTGGCAAGCGTGTGTGCACAAGTCAGTCTCAGACTTTAAACAGAGAGTCAGTGATGGAGAGAGAGGGGGGTGAGAGAGGGAAAG
>KN470245.1:64473-79134 GCA_000787095.1 Periophthalmodon schlosseri | reverse complement strand
CACACACACACACACACACACACACACACACACACACACACACACACACACACACACACACACACACACACACACACAATGGCTTTCTTTTATGTGTATGCCTGATGATGAATAATACATGTAATACTGTATGTGCCACTAAATAAAACCACACTTGTCTTTACATACACAACCGCTACATGCTAGGAACAGATCACGTTGTCCTTTGTCCTTGATTGTGCCATTAAACTGAAGTAGTATTTCAGTTTACTTTGATTATTCAAATAATATATATATTTCTTTTTAAATAAAAATCATATTCATATTTCAAAAGGTGTTTGGCCGTGTTACTACTAAATATAAAAATATTATCTGTCTTCACTTGGCCCACGGTGCTTTAATTTTAGGAAGTATTTTTAAAGGAGCACTATGTACATTTTCTGGTGGGGGTTTATACATGAAGATGCTTTGCCTGCAATGTACCACACTATGGCATTACCTTTATTCAATTTCCTGTTTTCGTATTGCTCAAAAATTCAAAATTGTTTTTGAACCTTTATTACTGTGAGCGGGGTCTCTCTCCACAGATCTCAACTGTAACTTGGCCTGGGGACAGAAAAATGTAATGCTATGGTACATTGGCGGAATATTCTAGGCAAAGCAATAACATCTCCACGGAGACAAGCAGGTGGTGCTCCCTCCACCCAAACTATTATATAGTGCAAGTCACAATAGCGATACATTCATCATTATTTATTTTAATTGTGAATTTAGGTGATTCTAGAACAGTATCTGAATCTGGGAGCAAAAAAAAAAATCGGTTCCCCTCCAAAGACAAAGACTGTAACTTTTGTTATGCCGTCAACATCAGCAAACCATCAAATGAAGTAGCCAGAGATGCTCTAGCCTCTCTAGCGGTGATGCTGACAGACCAGTCTACGTTAATGAAAGGTTGCAAGATGGAAACCAGCTCTCTCCACTGACCTTGAAGTTGGGGCTTTGAACAGAAGCCAGTGTGAATCTTCATTACCTGCCTCGTCGATGCTGCGACCTTGAATAAAACATCCATGCAGATGAGCAAGACGGGAGGGGGATCCATTTTCTCACAAGTTTCCATAAGAGTGTGTGTTACAGGGGCAGCAGGAGCTTTTCAGTGGCCTAGACTAATTAAGGCCACACACTTTGTCATAAACTTTCATTATTATCATAACATTTTTTTTCCACATAAAATCACAAGTAATTACTCAAGAAATATCTTGTTGAAGTGTAGAATACTGATGAGCTTTGTCCAATTTCTTACATTTGAACGTACCAATGTTGGACCCTCTATATTTTAACTATTCAGCCAACAGAAAAAAACAAGAACATATGAACCAAAGAAATACATTTCTTTAGCAAAGAAAATATGAGAAAATATGAGCTAAAGTTTGCACAAACCAAATCAATTGCAGTTGTCCTGTGTTGTATGTTGTTTCATTTGCTAACTTGCTTTGTTGTCCTTTGTTTAGCAAATCCCAGATGTTTCTCCCACTGGTCGCTGGACAACTCTGGTCCCCCTCCTCTTCATCCTTGTGGTGGCAGCTGTCAAAGAGATCATTGAAGATTTGGTAAACAACCAGTAATTAGAGTTGCATCTGAAATCCATCTTTGTTTAACTTGAAAACATTGTTCAAGACATTTTAATATACTTTGTCTGCTATATAGTTATAATCTTTGGCATCCATGGATCACCATTTTATATTTGGGATGTTATAAATTGCAATATTGAAGATGTCAACACAATAAAGTGCAGCACTGCCGATAGATTCAGATCACAATAGCGAGCAGAAGATTTTAGTTTTCTTTGTTCCAAAATGGTTACGTGGCGCTGTTGAATCCTGGTGTATCACTGTTGATGAAAAAAAAATCTGAGAATGAAGTAGTAGTAGTACAGAGCAGTGGGTAAATGAGAAGGAAAAATTATCACAATATGGTTCAAAATCACTTAGAAGTCAGTTTTGCATAATGTCTCCTTTATGTTTTACTCAACATTATTTTGTCACAGAGAAATAATTACTGTGACAGGCAATCAAGACACAAACGCATTACCCTCATTTCAAAAACATATACTCAGCAGAAATAAATGGACAGTCTACAGACTTTGAAGACCAAATTAACATAGGGTCAGCAGGCTCATTAGCATTATGACCTTTTGATGTATTTAGACACCATACATTAACCGTTCATTTTACATTCAGTGCCATAGTAACTAGGGCTGTCACTATAACAAAATTGCTTGAGAAAATATCAGACAATAAGTGATGATATTGAAACTAATTAATGCCACTGGCACACTGATTCCAAAGCAGGATTATTCCAAGTAAAAAAGTATTCTAAATGTAAAATATTGTTAGAAAACACAAGTTGCAATAAATAAATGGCAGAATAAAACACTTTAGTAGTTTTTATCTATAATCATCATACTAGTTATTTATTCAATTCTCTACTACTTATTATAGCACAGAAAAAAAAACAACTCTCTACTAGTACAAAGATAAAGTACCCACGATAAATATTGACCCCCAAAATATATGGTTCCATCTATAAGTCAGTATAGTAATTATCATGGCCTAATGGTGACTCTGACTCATTTATATTGTGCCGGTTTGTTTATAAACACATGACTACGTGTTCCTTCCATTAACAATGGAAAACACACCTCCCATGCTGAGTTTGGATTGTGTTAGATTTTTTTCCTTCACGGTGTATGTCCTGATGTGTTCCCTGTGGGGTAGAGAGGAAGTGATGCTTACAAGGGCTCAGCAGGAGATTTCCCAACATCCAGTCAAACAGCCAAACAGAAACGTGGCCATTTGGGGTCACAGCTGTGCCTTCACTTGCCTTTCTGGATTAAAAAAAACGTTTAATGCGCAACAACTGTTCAGTCAAATTGAACCAAACAACTGCATGGGCTCAGTAAATATGAACAGATGGCTGGAAATTAGGTCTGCACAATATATCACAGTCGAACCGCAATTTGAGTTGATGCAATTATCAAATCACAAAGGCTGCAATTATTCTGATAATAGAACGTCATCTCAAAATGTTGTTCCTGTAGTTTAGATCTCTACAAAGATGTTCTGCAATTCATATGATCCTTGCGTTAATTTATCAGTTCATATTTCAGTCTTCTCTCAAATGCTAAAGACATATTGTGGTTTTTGTCTGCTATATAGTTATAATCTATGACACCCATGGATCATTGTTATATTTGGGACATTTTAATGGACATTTTAAACGTTTAACGACATTTTAAACTTTAAACGTCACCACAACAAAGTCCCGCATGCTATTTGCCCCTCCAATGAATAGCTGCAGATCCCTCTAGCAAACAGCAACAGCCGAATCCTACTTTGTTCTCCAATTGCACTGTGATACTCGTAACTAAAGAGTGTTGAACGTGTATCAGTGGCGGTGAAAACGGAGGTAGATCAGAGCAACAATATCTTAAATGCAGGAGAATTACTCAGACTTTCATGAATCATTGTAAATTCAACCTCAAGTGGGTACATGAGAAGAGGAACAATTATAATATGGCTAAAAACTCTTAAGTGAATTTTGCATAATAGGTCTCCATTAATGCTCCTGGAATCGGTCACAAAGTGCACTCTGAAGTCTGAATTCTACATCTCAAATCGCAGTTGCAATACTTGAAAAACTGTAATTCGATTTCTTTCCAAAATTGTCCAGCCCTAACAGAATTTCTAAACAGTATTGCTAATTCTGTGTTTCGAAAGAGCTCAAAGTCCTCGATACACCTTTCTCTCTTCATGCATAAGTTATCTCTCCCTCAGCCTTTTGTGACGTTGGCCAGCGAATGTTGCATGCTACTGTATTGCGGTGACCCTGCAATGCGATCCTCCCGTTGCAGTTCCCAGTGGGCAGTTACTCTATACTATTAGCTTCTATCTCCTCACGAAGGGGCCAGCGCAGCACTTTTTCCCTCTTGAACTGTGGTGAAAAACATGGAGAGTGAGTGGAGATGACTGCGTGTGTGTGTAGATGAAGGTCACTGGTACACACACGTCTGGTCTCTGTAGTGTTCTGCTCCTCACGAGTTGACCTGACAGGACATGATCGACCCCAACTTCATGAATCATGCACTATGGACACACACTGCTCCGGCTCACCTTGTTGCCTCCCGGTCCCACTGCAGCAGATGGGGAAAGCATTGTTCTACCTGTTTTCGATCCAATAATGCGTTTCCACACATGCTGAAATGATATGCCTGGTTTCAGGTTCCTGTTATATGCAACGTTTTCAGGACTTTTTCCAATTCAAAAGAAGTATTATTTTGTTTTAAATTGCTTATCACTATGGCAACGATCCCAATTTTTCATCATTCTGACACCCATGGATATAATGTCATATGCAAAGCCTGTTTTGCATGTCAGAATTGATGCATTAGCGATAGTAGTGTTTATCTTATAATAGAGTTGTACAGTTTAAAATAATGCCGAACTATGGAAAACAAAAAAGTGCAAATGTAAATCTAGTTATGACTAATTACTTAAATCTAGTTAGTTAGGTAAGGTAAGGTGTACTTTATTGATCAATTGTACTTGGCCCATCCTTCAACGGTGCTGGGGCAGTAGAGAAACTGGAGTGCCCAGGGGCCCCAACTCCAAAATCTTGAGCTAGGCCTAGATTATTTGAAGGATTTTTACCTTTTGGTGTTTTCAGGGTCTAGAATGTGATGACATTCTCCCAGATGAGGGGCAAGATGGTGGAAACTACAGTGCCCAGAGGAAACCCTGCACAAAGACATTAAGAGAACATGCAAACTCCACATAGAAAGTTCCAATGCCGCCTGGGGTTCGAACCCAGAACCTTCTTGCTGTGAATCTTTATTGCATTCAGTTATATTATATAGTCTATAAATATGTTAATCAAAGCACTACTACAAAAGCTTGATCTCTTTTATCCTCTATTTGTCCATTGAACTTTACTGATACTGCAGTATTTACTCTTCTCCTCTACATACTGAGCTCTCTGCTGCTGCACTGTGATTACACACACCATCTAAATACAGAACCTCTCCCTTTCACCAAGTCCACTGGGATGTAAGATACAGCCAATTGCACAAGAATGAAAAAAAAATAAAATAAAAAACAGAGTTTGTTCCTGCTCCAATAAATAGAGGGTATGTCCGGTAATTGCAGATAGTGGGGTAAATTAAATCATCTGACACCAATTGCTGAGGAGATGTGATCTTTGGATTTTTTTTTCTGGCAATGCTTTTCTAAGGCACCTTGAAGACAACTACAACTTTTTTCATAATCAAACTTTCAGTGTAGGTTGTTGTGGAAAGTGAAAAGGAGGAAACCAAACAGAGTCCAGGTAGCATAGATATCCTTTGGCAATTTAGCAGAAATGATAGAAGACATTTTTTCTATTTTAGTGTAGGTGAACGTGATCTCACATAGGGCGGGGCGATATGATGATAAAAAGCTAATCATGATGTCATCCCTTTGATAATGTGCTATTTTTGTGAGCTTGTCATATTGTAATTAAGTGCAGTACTACGTTCAAACACTTTTTCTTACCCACTCCTCTTATAGGTCCGCCCCCGTCATGCTCTGAGTGAGTGACAGATGGATTTAACCAAGGACAGTGACGTTTGAACTCTCAGAACCAGCAGCTATAACCTTATTTATCTTAACGGCAATATAAAGTCACTACCTACTTGGATCGTGATAAAGTCATGATTGTGATCTTTCTAAAAAGAAACAAAACAAAAAACATGGCATATCGGCCACCCCTAATCTCACATACTAATTCTTCTGAAGTTGCTTTCTAATCCCAAATAGTTTTATAATTACGTAAGCGTTGTAAGCGTTTGTTCACTGTTGTCCTTAGCTGTTGCCACACTGCCCCGAGAGACTATACCACTACTATGTGATAATGGTCTGAACCCTGTCCAGAGTCCAGTCAGTGCAAAGGTGTCAGGAATTAGTGCTGCTGCTCACTGGCCCACTTCCATTCTCTTTCCCATTAGTCCAAAAGGCCTCAAACCAATGCCAGCTCTTATCTACCATCCACACTGCAAAAATGACTAATACACTGAGACAGCATTTAATAATGTTCTTTAAAGCTGAAGTGCCCAACTTTTTTTCCTCATAGTTTTGTAAATTCATTTTTTTTCCCTAGAAAGTGTATCTTAAAAATGGAACTTTGTGTCAAAAATCATACTTGTACCCTTTGTCTCATGTAATTAGAAAACATTGTGACTATTGCAAACGTCTAAGAAAGAGCGTATGAGTATGACGGTTTGGGATGAGAGCTAATTGATTGATTGTTTAAGGATGGTCCACTGGAAAGATTTGCTAGTGGTCATAAAAATTGTGCACGTTAACTTGCAATGCGCCAAAGGTTTTGTAAGAGCTATGAACTATTTAGATAGATTTAAATACTCTCTGCTTTTTTGAAAATCTGGTACCCAGCTTTAAGGTTGGACAGTAGCTCAGTTGGTCGATCCGATGTTTACGTCAAGAGTGAATCCCACTCTTGACATAAACATCATTGGTAGAGCGGTCAGATCCATTGGCCCACAGGTTGACTGTGTCATTTCAGCCTCCACCAAGGAACCACTCTCCCATTCACACACACACATTCATACACCAGTGTACACAGACACCTTTTAGCTAAATGACCCATAAGACATTCATTCATGTTTTTTTGTCTTTTCAGAAACGTCATAATGCTGACAGTGTAGTCAACAAAAAGGAATGTCAAGGTGGGTATTAAAATAATCAATTAGACCTCACAGGAAAATGATTTGTGCATATTGTATCTTGCGTAATAATGACTAATATTTTTTCCCGGCTCCTTGTTTTCCCACACTTGGTCTGACTCACTCCTGCGTTCCCTTCATTACTCATCACAGTCTTGAGAAATGGTGCCTGGGAGATTGTGCATTGGGAGAAGGTATGTATTCACTGAAAGCACATTTAGACATTATATCGTAACCCGGGCTACCAAAAAATATGAAGAAAATGTATACACCAATTAGCTATGCCATCCGTGGAGTTGTTTTCAGACAAAGAAACCTTGTGTATGCAGAGCACATAGAGAGAGACACACTCCAAAACAATTAGTGTCCATGGAGCTCCTAATTAAGGCAGCGTTTCCGTGTGGCTGGCCATTAGAAGGTCATGATGCAGGACAAAGAGCAAATTCTTCCATCGTTCATAATGGGAGTATTTTTCTCAGTGGAAATTGCGTAATAATATAGTGGTATTCATTTGTAAAGCACCAGTTTCACAGATGAGCTAAAGCCGCGTATGTTTTAGCTGCATACTTTTGTACGCCTCAATATTTCATCTACAAAAATGTTATCTAAGTGTGATGTAAATCTTCATGTATTCATAAACCACTGATGACTTTTTAAAGTGTCTGAGCTCTAACTAAAACCAGGTAAATTTCTCTTTTCTATGTGTCGCATTAATAACATTGGTAACATTAGTACAGCCCATGAAATATGCAGGCATGGACATGTGTACAGAAGCACACAGTTAAAATGTGTTGTAAATGTGTTTTATAAGTGCACATATTCTCTCACTGTCAGGATTACCTTGTACAGATTTGTTTAAAAAAAAAAACGTAGTATTTAAAGAAACCTTATAAAGTGATTGTCCGAATCAACAGTGCAGATAAACTTTGCCTATTCCCAGCTATAATCCCCGTTTTGGTGGCGATATTAACCATATGTTTCCCTCCATGTAGCTTTTAACCAGTTTATTTTCACAGGTTGAAGTGGGCGATATTATTAAAGTAAATGGCAGTGATTTTGTTCCTGCGGATGCTGCCATTTTGTCTACCAGGTATAGGAGTCATCATGCTGCCTGACAATCAGGAACTCCTTTCCCTATTCCTCTCTTAGCCCTCACTAGAGAAGTGGTGGTTAGATTCACATTCTGAATTTACCAATCTCCCTCATTTTTAAACTGTTAAAACATTTTATGTGAAACCAACCATCACTTCTATAAGTGGACTATAGCGCAATGTTCTGATCAGAGTACCAACCATGTTTGCATATATGCACTTCTTCACCTTATCATAAACCATGTAAACGCTAAGTGGTTGACCAAAACAATTGTGTAACATGTTTGTGAACGGTTTGTGAAAAGGAGAACAAGTGCTGTACCCAGAGCTCATCAGGACTGGTCATTATCATCTCCCAAAGACTGAAACACTTTGTCTCTCTCCTTTTGTGTTTGCTGTTTGTTTGTCTGTGTCCCTCCTTTATTTTTCATCCTCCTCCTTCCTGCCCCTTGTGTGAACAACTGCCACACGTCCTCTCTCTCGCCCCCTGCTGGTGTGTGGTTGGTAATATCAGGTGGCTGTTGGCGAAGTAGTCAGAGCTGCAAATGGGGATCACCTCCCGGCCGACCTCGTCATACTGTCGTCCAGGTCAGAATATCCACCAGCGTTACCAACGAAACAGCCGCGGGAGAGACTAGGGGCTGTGGACCTAGTGGGACCACACATACAGTATTATTTTACCTCTCATGAAAAGTCATTGATGAATTTAGCCAAGTTACAGAGTGGTATTTTATTTTTGGAGCTAATATGTTGTGAACAATAGTTTTTCCATATTTTAAATATAAATTGACAAGAACTGACTGTTTTGGTTTGATACACATTTTCCATAATTTTGCCTTTGCATGGCTTGGACTCAGAATGCTACTTGTGCCACTTTTGCATGTAGTCACAATGCAAGATGAAGCCAAAGCATCTTGGAATTACTGACAGCCTACCTCTCTCATGATGCCAATATAATATAGTTCGAACTACTAATAAATAACCCCATTTTATTTGTCAAATTTACATCCGCCATTGAAGCAGAGTGGACTTTTTAAAACATGGCACTCAGCGGATGGCTCTTAACAGCACAGTGTAAATGTCTTATTGATTGTGGTTGGGCTTATTGTTGAGCTCTTTATTTGATTTTTTGTTTTTTTTTCTTACCCTGTGTGTGTTTGGCCCAGCTTTATGTATGCATAAATCACGGTTTAAAAGGGAAGCTAACCAATGACCCGGCTCACCTTATTATTGGCATGCTCCCCTCTCACTGTCACAGTGCCCAGAATTTGTCAGCGCCCCATTTGTCTGCTTGCTTTGTTGTATCCCGCCTGCCTTCTCAGCCCACTGTGAGGTGTCCTCACTCATAGTTTCTCTTCTATGTTCAAAAATCTGAACTTACTACAAACAAACATGATATATCTGGTGTAGTAACGAATACACTTTGACTACATTTTCATTTAAAGGTGCACTCTGTAATTTTCCTTGGGAGGGTTTGCTTCCTATTACAGCTGTTTTATTATTGTAAAAAATACCCCAGACATTCAAACTGTAAGTGGGTTCGCCACTCCACAGATCTGACCTGTAACTTGGCCTGCTTATCACCATGGAAACTGGTAACATTCCGGGCGAAGCAGTAACATCATGGAGACAAACAGATGGCGTACTCTTCCCCAGGAAAGTTACATAGTGCACCTTTTAATATTGCCACTGTAACCACTGTAAAAGAATATATCATCTTTGCTTGCTGTATGATCTGACTTGGCTAAATGGAAACAAAAAATAGTTCAGTTATTAGATGTTAAATTAGCAAAAATATTATTCTTAATTTTGATATATGCATAAATTATAGTGTGCATGTGTCTCTCTTTATCCGAACAGTGAACCACAGGGTATGTGTTATATCGAAACCTCAAACTTGGATGGAGAGACCAACCTTAAAATCAGACAGGTATATTTCAACCAAGATTCTTAAAAAATAGATAACAGGAACAAATGTTTAAAAATGAAATGATTCTATGGTTGTGTTTGCAGGGCCTCCAGGTGACCGCTGACATAAAGGAAATTGACAGCCTCATGCGGCTGTCCGGCCGTATGGAGTGTGAGAGTCCGAACCGTCATCTGTACGAGTTTGTGGGCAACATCAGGCTGGACGGTCACAGGTAGAACCACCTAAATATTTATTTTATTGGCTTTGTTCACGAGCATACCAAAAATCGGATCATTGTCGCATTTCTATAAATTAAAAGCCCTGTAACCTGACTTTTCTCATATATCTGAGCAACATGTCTTGCCCCAGTACAGATATTTTGACCTGAAGAGCTGCTTATACACAGAAATTGTAAAGCGTTTTATTTTCAGAGAATCAGGAAGTGCATATTAGCATACTAGCTGTTGTTAGCTTAGGAGTTGTGAAAAGTGCCTGTAAAGTCAAACCATTTAAACTTGACTAGTTTTGTTTTTCGCATTTTAAGACCATACAAATCAGGTACAGCACCTTTAATTCTCAAAATGTCATATAAACAGTTACATCTGATGTGAGTATTCCTATTTTCTGATTGCTTTGGACAAGGACAATTATGCACAAAACCAAACTAATGTGGCAAAGTCAAAAATTAAAGAAAATGTAAAAGATTGAAAGAGTTATTTTAGGCTTTGTCGGTGAACAAAATTTATGAACTAGTAAATTGCTTTGGCTCTATGGTACAACATAAAACACTCAGGAATAATATTATATAAACTATAAACTAATATAAAATAAAACCATTTTTAGGGCATCCATTAAAAATAAGGACAATAAAAAATTGACTTGAATATAAATACAAAATATGCAGTATGGGCAGAGCAACAGTGCAAAACTGTCGGTGCAGTAGATTAATTATAGTTGAAGTAAATTGGATTTATGGATTACATTGGTTGGTTTAGGGAATAGATTTTAATGACCCTAGTTTTGTGATGTATATTTCATACAGTATATGTCATAAATAAGTGAGCAGGAGGCAGTCTGTTTGCCTGTGTGTTTGTGCTTGGCTGACTGAACTGTCTAAATGCAGCACTGTGCCTCTGGGGCCGGACCAGATTTTACTGAGGGGAGCCCAGCTGAGGAACACGCAGTGGGTCCATGGAGTGGTCGTGTACACGGGGCACGACACAAAACTAATGCAGGTACAGCCTAACAACACGATCAAGAAAATGAAAAAATATTCAACTGTATAATGTCAAATATTCAAACTATAATTCACTGTTCAGGAATGTTTGTAATAATAACAAAAATGAATCGTTTGTTTCCATTTGTGTTGCCAGAATTCCACTCGCCCACCTCTGAAGCTGTCCAACGTGGAGCGGATTACCAACTTTCAGATCCTGGTGTTGTTCGGCTGCCTGCTGGCTATATCTCTAGTCTGCTCCATTGGCCAGACCATCTGGAAGTACCAGTATGGCAATGATGCCTGGTACATGGATCTCAACTGTAAGAATCCCAAAGCACATGCTGCATCTATCTCCACATATTTTGTTTCACTTGTTCCATATCAGCTTATTTTCTGTCCGATCTTAAGTTACTTAAATGCTGGTATGCGTTCTGTTAATTTTTGTTGCCTCAGTTGAACTACGTTTTCACATTACAAGTGAAATATGTGGCAATGTGGGAATGCTTACATTCCCTCTAACTGAGAAATGCTTAGATGTGTTTTGATGTGTGTCTGTTAAAGAAATGGTTGAATATCACTGCGCTGCTGTACTTTTGGTTTCCTTTCTAATGTTCTGTTTGATTTTGTTTTCTTTGTTGTCGTTTTTTAACAGCTCCAGGTAACAACCATTTAAAAGCCTTGGCCATCCGTGAATGACCCTCCCTTACTAACCCCTTACTGAAGCTCTGCCTTTGCTAAGCAAATGAAGCCCCTATCCTCGCCCCTTTATGGTTGCCCAACATTGTATGGGCCGTGCCATGGACAAGCACAAACCAGGGATTCAACAATAGGTTTTTCCCCTCCAGCTCTCTTACTCCTTTGTCTAGTTCTTTTCAGTGCCTGATGCAAACAGTGTCTCACTTTTCTTTCATTTTTGTGTATCGGTAAACACTTTGCACTTACCAAGCTTCAGACCCTCAACCAAATCTTACCCAATGTTTTGCAACTATCGCATTACATGCCAACAGTGTTGTTTTTTGTGGATGTCGTAGCTGGAATCTTGTTTAAAACTTGACAGAAACACATGGAGCACAATAGGAAACATTTTTTCTGTAACGGCTGGTTTTGAACTATTATTTGAACTATTGTTAAACGCAGGTGTACACTTACAACAGTACAGTACAATACAATACAGGGTAGTACAGAATCCTGAAAAATCAAGTTTACTTAATATTGTTGCATAACATGTTGCTCTAAAAATACAGTTAGAGTGAGGAAGTTCTGAACCTGGTTTGCAAAGTGCTTATTGTGACACACTGGCCATTTCTCTGTAACCTGATAGGTCTGTGTAGGAGAGGTTGTGCCCTGGTCAAGTACAGCTTGCCTTGTGACTTACACTTTCCCCGTTTTAGGGATTTTACATTGGCATGTATTGGCAGTGGAAGTGTTTGGTTCATTAACACTTAAAGCCTTCAATTTTATTTCATTAGTCAACAGAAATGTAAGTCATAAAGCAGGTCTCCATCTTGATGATTGTATTTCCATAAGGGGAGGTTGAGGCTCTGTCCAATGCACATTATCCAATCTGTGACAAAAGAGAGAGGTGGAGAGGTGCCATTTGCTTTTAATTGGACTACTTTCATTTAATAAACAGTTTTACATCAGTCTTTTCTACTTCTACACAGAATTGGCACATGCATTGTTTGCTGTCACATATCACACGGCTCATATGACGCACACTATGATTATGCATACGTGGTGAATAATTAATTTGACCCATCGCTGACACTGGTCTTAGCAGGCACTCTGTTTTTACATCACATTACACTTCACTTTATGGACACCGGGGGCACAAGTGAATAATGTTGATGCCCTCTGCACCACTAGCTAAGTAGGGCTGTGGATTCATCACAAACTTGCTGACATCAGTTTGTAAAATGCTGATCTTGATACTGACAGAATAGTTTTTGTACGCATAAATTATTTACTCAGATTTACTTGACAGCAATTTGTGCATCTCAGAACATTAAAGTAACTGTATGTGGTCTGCACTACAACCGCAGCTAAACCATATAGAGGACATACAAGTTTTCCTCAGTATATGGACAGGCCATGGCTCATGTGAATGCTCAGAACCTACTGAATTCAGGCTGCACTAGCACTGATTAGTGATTGGCTGAAGGTGCTGTGGTTTAGGTAGTGAAATCAGATTGAGTCATTTTAAATGTAACCCAACAGGATTTCAGATAGGTCAAGTTTGTGTAATTTTAAAACCAAAATCTTACATTTAGTATTTACACAATATTTAGTTAGAACAAAGTACTAATATTTTGCACTGATGGTTTGGTTAGATGTCGCAATATATTCAATTTTGCATGCAAGACACATGTTATAACCTTTTATTACAATAGCATCTCCAGTGTGAGTGAATTCTATTTAACTACAATTTATTACCGGCCTAAACCACCCACCCTTTTTCACAATTTGTTGGTTGTGAATGTGCTATGGACTGAATCTCCCCCCTTTTGTCTTGAGAGCATCTGATATGTCTGTCTTCCTCCCCACTTCAGACTAGCAATCCCACCATTATGTGTTGTAGCAGTAGCTTCATTCCGCCACTTTTGTTGTGCCATCCCTTTTTTTTTTTTTTTTTTGCAAATTGATCTATTACGGGGACGCACTCTCAACCCCTCTCAACCTGCAATGCTAAGATCAAGGCTTGAGAAGGTAACAGTTTTACCTGCAAGCTGTGGAAAGGTAACTCACCTCCCTCCTGTTTCTATGTCGGGTGTCAATGGGGTACGTTGTGATCATAGTCAGTTGATTTGGGGGCTTTTGGGGGACTTTTTTTGCATTAGTGCTTTGTGAAATTCATTGCCTGGATCATGCTGGATGCCAAGGCTGCTGCTGTGATACTAATGACTTTGAAATTCCCAAGTCCCTTTTGGCTACTTTGAATTCAGGGAACATTAAATTGGACTGCTAATTGGTTGAGCTCTAAGAGGATGAGGTTGGGTGGAAGAAATGGTTAATTCTAGCTAATGCATGACGTTAGCCTCAAACATTACCCAGAGTGGGCTAATGGCAAACATTAGCTGGAAGTAGCTTTGGGCATTTTCATTAAGCTAACCTGCGTTTGTGTAACAGCACTGATGAGTTGTTTCTGTCACTACTCCTTTTGTTCAAAACTCACTCCCTCGTAGACGGTGGCGCGGCTAACTTTGGCCTCAACTTTCTTACCTTCATCATCTTGTTCAACAACCTGATCCCCATCAGCCTTCTGGTCACGCTGGAGGTCATCAAGTTCATTCAGGCTTTCTTCATCAATTGGGTGAGTTTTTAGTCTGAGGTAATTACTTATGTTTTCATATACACTTTTTGCATTTAGCATTACATTTTCACAATGTCAACAAATATATGAAAAAATTGATAATATCCCAGTTTTGGAGATATTCAAAATGTAAATATCAAGTTTATTGTCTATACGCACAGCTATTAAAATTACCGGTGCCTCATCTAAAGTGATATTTCTCTACTTTATGATTTATTCTATGGTCAAGTTTCGTGTGATGCTTGAACCTCAACCATTTACTGGCATGTTTTAGCACATTCCTGATGCATTTTTTAAAATATCTGAATATTGTTACTGAGATAATGCAGAAAAATAAGATTTTTTGCCTAGATTGTCAAGCTCTTGCCACAAATGTTCAGC
>KN470245.1:39476-64230 GCA_000787095.1 Periophthalmodon schlosseri | reverse complement strand
CTGTGACGTGTCCAGTCAGCTGATTTAAACAGGTTTTGGCGCTGTCTTCCTACCGGTGGAGTTAGGATGACATCACATGACCACCCTGAGGAAGACGCTAGTGAGCAGTCGAAACTGTCAGGTATGAAAACAAACTAAACCTTGGTCTGAAAAAAGAATCTATTAAAATAAATTTCCTTTGAAAGTTCACACCATACTGTTATTGGTCAAATACCATCAAATTCCCATTGCTTAGCTCAGTCAAAGCATAAGTGGACTGACCAATATCAGGAGTGGATGAAGTCAAAGTAGCCAAAATTTGTCTTTCTAAATTGGCAGATCATCACAGGGTCACTGGTTGTCAATTCAATGTAATGTTTTTATTTCAGCCCCCCTAGTTAAATATTTTTTCAACCACTAAATGTACTGCCACTGTATTCATAAAATGAACCAATAACCATATTTATGTGATTCCAGGACACCGATATGCTTTACGAACCTACAAACACGCCTGCTATGGCTCGAACTTCAAATTTAAACGAAGAATTAGGCCAGGTAACCATGGACATGATCATTTATGTTTTCCTTTTAAGGCTTCATTTTAAGGCTGCTAATTTATTTTCACTCCTTTCTTTATAGGTGAAATATATCTTCTCTGACAAGACGGGGACTTTGACTTGCAATGTGATGCAGTTTAAGAAGTGTACCATTGCTGGAGTGGCGTATGGGTATGTGTTTTTATTACCCCGATATATCCTCTTGTCTTCCCCCATATTCATTTAATGCAGCGTTAGTCAATATGGTCTTTCTCCTTTTTTCTTCTCTTTAGCTTCTGCCCCTCTCGCAGTACAGTAGTCATGTTTACTACAGTACAGGTGTATGCCACTTGCTACACTAGACGTTTTTGGCTGTGTTTTCTAATGTGATTGTATTCCCAAATTTAGTCTTGTACTGCTTAGTTTGAATGTAATTTCAAGGAGGGATTAACAGTTTCAGAGTAAACAAACTAGAGGAATGTTGCTGTGTTACCTTTTTTCTTCATGACAAAAAAAAAGCATCCTTTAAAAAGAATAGCTCAAAGAGATGTCATTTGCTGTGGGCCATTAAAGCAGCAGTACAGTGGGAGAGGTTTCAATCTGATGGGGCACTATGAAATATTTGATATGAAATTAAAATGTTGATTTTGCTGCATCGTAAATCCGCTCTCCCTGTGCTGTGATTGGTTTGACAAGAATCCTCTGGAGGAAAATAAGCCTCTATGAAGTAGCACCAGACTGAATTTATCTTCATGGAAAACAATTGGAAAGACGTTGTTGATGCTGTTGCTCAGAATGCTCAGAGGTTCAGATTCTTAATTATTTTTAAATATACATAATTTCCCCCCAATGCTTCAGTGGGTCCAGTGAAGTATTACTGCGGAGGAGTACAGCCGTGACACTATGTGATGAATCCCATTAGGATTCAATTAAAAGTGTGATTGATGAAGTGTGAGGGGGAGGACAAAGACCATTTTATCTAGATCTTTCTCTGTGTAATGTATTACTAACACAGTGCATGGCTTGGTCTTGTTCTTAGTTTAAAGCCATAATGTACATGCTGATAATGATATTCTACAAAGATTTTTTTTTTTTTTTTTTACTGTAAAGAGTCAAGCATTTTTGTGCTTAAAATGTAGCTGGACTATATTTGGGTCTGTTTTTAAATCCTTTCAAAGGTTCTCTCTTGAGCAGGTGATAAATATGGATGAGTATTTCAAAGCAGGAGTGAAGGATGAGTTCTAATGAGGCAAAGCTGTTTTGCATGTTGGCAGTATTTACTGTGTACATTTGTGCCTCAAAAATGAACCGAGAAAATAATGAATACATATTATTAATGAATGTTGTTTTTTAATTACATTGCAGGATAAGTATCTCTAGATTGGTGTGAGTGTCTAACACTGTGCATGAATAACAAACATGTAATGTGTGGTTGTAATTTGCTTCATAGGCATGCTGTTGATTGTTGTTTTTCTTACCTCTGTTATTAATATAGCCCTTCCCAGTGGTTTAGATAATAATTAATAATTATAATCTCAAGTAGAGATGGCTCTCCTGGGTGTTGGATTGAAAATAATACTGCAATCAAACTAAACACAAAACACGATGACATAATCATTATTATAAATGATTATACTTTTTGCAGCTTGTTTTGGGTGTAGATAACTTACTCAGAGAACAAAGAGAGAACAAACCCAGAGTATGTGTCAAATGAGGCCCATAATGTTCACTGGAGCACATGCTACACCCTCAGAGCTCACAAAAGCCTACACTGCAGTCAGTCTCCCAGAGACATGTGAAAATAACGATGCCTCATTCTTGAGCTGAACATGTGTAAACCATTGCTGCCTATTTTCCCCTTCATAAGCTGTATAGATGCACTGTATCTATTCTAAATGTTCAGCACACACCTGTTTGTCCCTCTCCATGTTTGGACTTAAACACCGGAGCAAGTACACAAACTCCCTCATGTTAGCAGTAGCTCTCATGGTTTTACTCTCCCACCTTCACTCCTACAGTCATGTGCCAGAGCCTGACGATGGTAGTTTTGCAGAGGAGGACTGGTAAGATGGTTGCAAAACAGTGACCCCATTTCACTCTGCTTCTGTGATGTGTTCAGTGATGCTTTGCATTGTGGGAACTTACTATTAACCAAATGTAAATGTGCATTTGTGTGTGTCTGTGTGGAATGTGGGTCTGTTTGTGATGGGATGAAATATAATGCCGTTAGTAGGTGTGAATTCCCAGGTACAATACCACACAGATGTATGAAGTACATGCAATACTTTGTTGTATTTATTGGCCTAAAACATTTTATTTACTTCAAGTCTTCCTTCTCTTTTAAAAATAGGACTGTACATAGATATTAGCTGCTGAGCGCACACCCACTTCTCCTTTCTTCTCTCTCGCTCACACACAGTCCTACTTCTGAGTGTTGGAGTCTGCAGTGAGAGCATGGGTGTGTCCTATCCATTTTGCACGGGGGATTTTGACCTGTTAATGCCTATGATGTCCACATTTGAAATCACTTAGGTTTAAGACATTCCTCCTATAGAAAGCATGTGTTGTCTTGCTGTTTATTTTTTCAGCTTTTATTGCAGTTGGCACAAAACGTAAAGATGAGTAAGATCCAATAATAAACGGGCTTTTCTTTGTCACTCTCCAGACTGGAGAAAGTGACTTAAAGGGGACATATTTAACACAGACTTTTATGAGCTTTTAACCATGTTATATCATAATTAACGTTTGATTGATTCATGCATGTTTGAGTAATCCTGTATTGTCCTGCATTTGGAACTTGAGTGCTCAGAAAATTGTTTTTACTCCCTATCCCTGTCCTCACCTCTGTATTTACTTTAAAATATGACATGTGTAGACATAGGTGACATTTTTAACCCTAAAGGTTTGACCAGCAGTCTGCACCATTCCTTTAAAGAACACTTTAAAATTCAGTTTTAAAACTGATTTCTAACAAACACAATTGCATGGTGTGTCAGAGGTCCTTTGTCTCGGCTGCGTACAGCCAGTACCCTTGTTTCTATAGTGACAGGACCTCCATGTGCTGGCAGACGATCAATAACTTAGTGTCCTCTTCACACAGCCCTGTAGCTTAAAATTTCATTAAGTTGATCAGCACGTTGAGTTACAGCTCTCAAGAGCTCAGGGCTTCCTTAGCTTGGCAATAATACTGTGATATTGAGCTAAATAACGTGCTATAAATACACGTGTTTGTTCATTTGTTGTCCTTGATAATTAATGCATATGTTTGTTACACATTACGCTCCTATACTTCTTATGCATCTTCAAATACATACAATCATGTCTTGTGCCTGGCTTTTAATGAGCAATGCTGCCCTTTTTCTAAACCTGTTTAGCTCTGCTTGTTGATTGAGACAGTGGTGTTTTCTTGTGTAAATTGTCCCTTTTATGGAATGTAATTCATGTTGTAAAGAATAAAGCATTGTATTTCATCATAATTCCACTGGCAAGCTGTAGGTGTTAACAGCTTATTATCAGAGATGGGTGGAGTAGCCAAAAATGTACTCAAGCAAGAATACTGTTACTTCAAAATAAAACGACTCAAGTAGAAGTAAGAAAAGTAAAAGGTAGTGGTCCAAGTAGTGGTCAAAGTAGGAAAAGTAATCTCAACTTTTACTTAAGTAAAAGTACAGTAAAACATAATTAAACATATGGTGTCTGAAAACTGTACGAAAAGTACAGTTTTACTCAAGTAAATGTAACTGAGTACTACCCATGTCAGTCTATTTTTCATATTATATCATCAATTAATACTTAATTTAATCTATTTCATGTATTCCAGCTTGACCCACCTCCCAACATGTTCTAGTGTATCTTATCTGTTCATACTTAAAACATCAAGCATGGTTTTGTGTTGACTTTTCATCTCTTCTTTCCAGGCACAGCTCTCACTCCTCCGAAGAGGCAGGATTTAATGACCCGAGCTTACTGGAAAACCTCCAAAGTCATCACGTAAGTCATGTCAGGTCTCCCCATCGCAGGCACTGTTATCTAAGGCCACATCCGAACAAGTGAATCCCCTTGTAATGCTAGAATTTTAATGCTTTTGGCACATGTTGTAAATCCAGTGTAGAAAACAGTACCTTGGAAAGTTCCATAATACTGAATACTTGCATTAAAATGTATTTTGTAACATATTCTTATACATGGTCAAATCACAGTATTGTATTCTGAACACTTAGAATAATTTCACTTTAAATTGCTTTGTTATATGTTACAATGTAGAAAAACACAAAAAAAATTATTAAGGATTGAAGCCTAAATGACAAGTAACTGTACTCTGAATTCCACCAAATTAAATGGTAACTGTATTCTGTATGTATTTTTTTTTTGGCAAACATGTATTTAACTACTTCCCAACCCCATGTATATGTACATTACTAACTTACATTACTAACATTAACTAACTACTAACTTAAACATTTAAACACATTTTTAGTGTATTGACGTCAAAAAACTGTGAAAAGCAAAATAAGTAAATGCCACCTGCCATAATGAATGAAATGGTAAAAACGGATTGATTGGCTGGTGGTGTCGCTGTGCGTCAGCCAGCGCACTGCTAGAGAATGAATGTCACATCTAATTATAAACAGTAGTGCACCAGGGGAACTAGTGCACCCACTGGGAGGTTACGTCTGTTATGACAGTCCAAAATGTCCTCATGTTACATAGAGCCTAGCCTTTATTTTATTTTTTATATTGATAGTGTCATGTCTAACAGTGATTATGATGATTGTGATCTTATTTTTTTATTTACTTAATTTTAATTTTTTTAGTTAATACTGTATTACTATTGTACACTGAGTAGGTTGGCCTATCGTTAGCTCCATCTTAGCCAATATTCAGTTGGATCCCGATAAACCTGACTCTAAGTAAAGGAGTGCCCCAAGGCTCAATTTTGGGCTCTCCACTTTTGACTATATTTAATAATTCTATTGGTTGCAATGTAAGAGAAAACCACATACATTTATGTGCCGATGATGCTGTCTTGTATGCAAGTGCTCCCTCTGCTGATCTGGCACTTTTAAAACTGCAAGACTTTAATGAAATCCAAAATTCCCTCTTAAATCTTAAATTGTTATTGAATGAATTACAGAAAAAAAATAGTGCAAGGAACCTTTCTTTCTGTACTGGATTATGGGGATGTGGTGTATACACAGACTTCGGCCTCTGCTTTGAAACCGTTGGATCCACTATTTGACTCGGCCCTTCAATTTATTACAGGTGATGGATTTGAAACCCATCACTGTATTCTCTGTGGAAAAGTGGGTTGGCCATCACTGTCTATTAGAAGGGAGCAGCACTGTATGAAATTTATCTAAAGGGACTACTTCAGAAACTGCCAGAACACCTCACCTGCTTGTTAATCATTGATACCGGAACATTTAATACCAGATCACATGACTGCATAAGGCTAAGGACTTGCCGCACGAAAACTGAGATGGAAAAGAGAGCTTTTATTCGTGGAATACAAAATGGAATACACTTATACATTATCCTTATACACAAGGAAATATGACTACTTCTCTTTGCAGTGAGAAAGGGCTGTGGATGTTTAAAAATGATCTGTAGAAATATTTGTATTATGTAGAGCAGTGCCCCGTAGTGACATAAGTGAGTTTATAATTATTATATGTCGTATAATTTAAAGGAAATGGTAGCAATCAATTTTGTGCTGAACAACAACATCTTATATTCTGGAGTACAGTGTCTGTGTCCTTTTGACAACCAATTAGGCCTTGTTACATTTACCACATTTAATTCACAAGGCTATTTCTGGTTGCGTTTTTTTCTTTATAATATCCTCTAAAGCTGTCTAGTTGTTAACACCATGTGTTCTCAGTTCATACACTTGGCCCTTATAGCCTCATACTTGCTATAGCATTAGAAGTGTTTATCATTAGCAGTTGGTTTAGCTGCAGGCTGGCTGTAGGAGTAGTGTTGATGCAGTAGTGAGGGGGTGACAGACTTCTGAACAGCAAAATTAAGGGTACTGACTATTACAAGGATCCCCTGTGGTTGTCTCGTGTTGATTCCATGGTGGTGTTTTCCACCCACAGAGATCCAGCCCTGTTAAAATATCGCGTTTTCCCGCTCCCCCCTCTTTGTGGCTCTCTGCTTGACCCTTCCTCTATCTCTATCTGGACATGTCGGCAGTGATGATTGTCTGTCAGTGTTGCTGTGACACACATTACCCAGGAGTCTGTGGGGGCGAGAGCTGGCAGCACGGTATTAACTGTCACATCTAATTGTGCTATCAGGAGCTCTCAACATGTCCTGCCCTCTGTACCCTGTTTATCTCTGCCCTCAGTGTGTATTTTATTTAAGCATAGCCTCCAACACAACACTTACAATAGCCGGCCTAGTCAAATATGAGTTTATTTACTATTTATTGTAACATAGAGAAGCCGTTGAAATGGTTTTTTTTTTCATGTTATATTTCATTTCCTGCACTAACACATTGTTTGCACACAGTGAGGCATTGAAGCAGAGAAGCTAACAGGCAAGCAGTGGCATTCCCTCCTCCAGAAAAGTTACATAGTGCACCTTTAAGTGTGTGAAAGGACCAACAACTGACATAAAGCATAAGCCACATAATCTCATATAAGTATCCTTACTCAATGACACCTCTGTTCACTGTAACACTATACTGTGTATACACACGCACGCGCACACACACACGCGCTGTACTGTAGAGCATATGCTGACATGTCCTTCAGAGGATACCTGTCAACCCGTAGCGGATTAGCATGCAGCTAGGAGGCAGATAGGGCTCCCACTGCCACCTGGACAGTAATAGACTATGTGTACTTTCATTTACAAGGGCCCTTTGATATGCCCTCCCTCCCAACTTCATTCATTCTCCCCTTTATTGCTCCTGCATGGTTGCCATGACACACAACACAGTTTTAATAGCACTGTAGCTGTGTGGACAGCTACAGCTGTGTTTTTATAATTGAAGTCTAATGCAAATGCATTTTTTCATTAAAGAAATTCAATTGCTAGTATGTTCGTCATCAGATAAGAGAAGCTTCTACCTGCTGCTGCGATTTGATAGTTGTAACTACTCAAATAGTTTTTTTATTTGATTTGCGATATATTCTGCAGCCATTTTGTATATTATGAACATTGAACTATACTGAGATATCCCAACTAGTTCCTTAATATCAACCTTTTCTAGTTGTTTTGTTACCGTATGTTGTGACATGTTTTTATGGCAGAGCTCTAAAAGTCCCTGTGCCCTCTCCTCCTCTAGCCCACAGCTGCTGTCATCCTGGACTTCATGACTATGATGGCCATCTGTCACACTGCAGTCCCAGAGCGGTCCGATGATACAATCACCTACCAGGCTGCGTCTCCAGGTAACACCACTTTGGAAACTGACCAAGTGAAGTTAAATAACAGCAGTTTTATTTCAGTAGAATTGTCGGGTAATCTTGTTCACGTAATAATAAAAAATACACAACACCTAATAAATAATGAAGACATATTCTATATCGTTGTAAAAAAAAATCAAGCAATCAATACCCACACATTAATTGAAACTAAAACTACAGTCGAACTAGTGTAAGACCACATGGAAACACTAGTGAAAAAATGCAGTTTTTTGTGTGCAAAATTGGATTCTAAAAAAACAAAACAAAAAAACACAACAAATTTTTGATTAAATAAGAATTATTTACATAAATTTTGCTTTATCTTATACTAATATTACATACAAATAAAACTATTCCTAAGCTTATTTGTTGTGAATTTGTATTTTTTGTTAATGGAATGCTTAAAATGGACACTGTAAACATCTGGCTTCTGCTGCATTGTATGGCTTTAAAATGGAGCACACTTACTGAACTGTAATATAATTGATAAAAAAAACAAAAAAAAAACAAGCAGAGAGCCTTTTCTCCCCCGTTGGCAACCTCATGCTGAAAAATAATGTACCTGGTCCACTGACTTCACTTGTGCCCTCATTGTCATCATTCTGTCCACATGAACCAGTTTGTGTGCTAAATACAAAGGCCTACTTTCTGTGCGGCACCGCCTAACTAGACCTCAGGGTTCGCTCACAACCTTTTCAATCTATTAAAAAAAGTGTTTCTTGTAGATGAAGGAGCTCTGGTCCGCGCTGCACGCAACCTGGGGTTTGTCTTCTCCGGGAGAACTCCTGACAGCGTTATTGTGGAAATCGTAAGTTATATTTTTTGCATTTGACAAGAATAACATAGCTTGATAACACTGTAATGTTTCTATAGAATGTAAAATAAACATGCATAACATAAGCAGCTCGTAGTGAGAAGAGGTGGAGTAGAGTAGCCAGAAAAAAGATTACTCAAGTGTCAGGAATGTTACTTCAAAATCATATTACTCAAGTAGAAGTGTGGTTCAGGAAGTTACTCAAATAAGCGTAAAAAAGTATTTGGGAGAAACTACTACTCAAGTAAGAGTGAGTATAATGTTTGAATTCTGATTTATGATTTGAAGTTAATGTAATCGGAAGGACAAAACATTAAATCTGATCCACAAACGTTAGTAAACTAAATTATATAAAAAAAAACAAATGTTGAAATAATTTATTATTAAACATAGTATTCAGTATGGTGTCTGAAAACTACTCTGAGAATTACAGTTTTAGTTAGTAAGTAGCTGTACATTTGACTGAATGTAACTACCCACTCCACATAGAGCTCATAAATACTGTTTCTAGTTGGAGCACCGTGTGTCCTGTCTATACTCAGGTCAGTCTTCCTGTTATTCTCTTAATTGGCTGATTGCACTCACAGAAGCAAAAGCACAAAGGCCAAAACCATTTATTTTTATCTATTTTGAGAACACTGTCTTCAAAATGTTTGCACCATTTTGCACCTTTTAATAGGCCTCTCTAAGCCGTGTGCGTCTCTAATTGCTTCGTCTTGTACCCAGCACTTTCTGGAATAAGGGATGTTAATTGAATTTTACCTTGTTATTCCCCTGCCATTACATTAGAACGGCAAAACTGATAAATGCATCCAGACTTCAATTAGGCTTGATTGTAATAAGGTTGCAGGTTAGCTTGTGTTATTAAGATAGTATGTCACTGCCACAATATGTTAATAGAGTTCGTTTTTCCCTTTTTTAGGTTGGAAAAGAAGAGAAGTATGAACTACTCCATGTGTTGGAGTTTACAAGGTCAGTTGGATGTTACCCATATTGTTCCTATGTCATTCTTCAGAAAATTGTACTTAAAGTGCATATGACATTTTTTCATATTTTTCTAATGTCATCAATACACAAAATTCCAACAAAAATTAAGAGATAGTTACGTGCAAGAACACTGACTGTATAAACATTAATTTCACAAAATTAAGATGTGTTTTAAAAATATATATATTTTAAAATAGAGCTTTGAACCTTGTTTACAGTATGGTTGCTAGGTAACAGTTAAGGAATTGCCTCTATATGATTCCCCAGGTCCAACCAGGAAGTAAAATTATAAACTTCACCAGAATGTTCAAACTAGCAAAAACTAGGTTAGATTTGATCGTAAAATCGAATAATATAATTCTGTTAACTACGCTTTAGTGGAATGTGCTGTCTAACCTGTCATGCACTTTAAATTGCTATTCCCTTATCCCATGTAAATTACACCATATTTTCCATTCCAAAATGCATGTGGTAATTCACTGTAGCAGCCTAAACACATCAGTAACAGGACATGACTTGATCTCATCAAATCCCTCTTTGTCTCCCTCTGTGATGTGACAGTGCCAGGAAGAGAATGTCCGTCATCATGCGCACCCCATCTGGGAAGATTCGGCTCTACTGCAAAGGGGCCGTGAGTGTCTGTCTCTCGCCATGGCAACACATGACAGGCCATCCCACAGTGTTAAATGCTCTCTACCCAATATCTACCGTTCACTAGATCCTTTTTTAATATAGCAAGAGCATCATGTTTTATCATCTGTAGATTGTATTAGGTTGTCTTGATGAACAGTTCATTTTGGATTATATTGAAAAACGGGCACAAACATAGATAAAGGTATTCTAGTAAAACCCTCCAAACCGTTTTCATCAAAAATGTGCCCCTATAGTTACTAGATTCTTAGATATTGATTTCTAAGCTGTAACACAAAGATGCACTATGGTTGCCACGTGCTTGTCTCCATGGAGATGTTATTGCTAGGCCTAGAATGTTTCATAATATGACATTAAACTTGTCTATATAGCTTTTATTTCATTAATTTTATTGCTCAAAAAGACCTGCATTCTTACTGTGAGCTGGGTCACCTTTCCACTGATCTGACCTGTAACCTAGCCTGGTGGCATCACTAGCTTCTTTCAATGGAGATAGATGCGTTTAAAGCCTTACTGTGGAACATTGTTGATTAAGCATCCCGATGGAGATAATCAGATGGCAGGCTGTCCTACTGAAAAGTTCCATAGTGCACCTTTTAGATTATGTTGCTAACAAATCAGTTAGCAGTATGTCGTATGTATATTAACCACTACAGGTAAATATGTAGAGTTTTATACATGCCTAGTATTCATCTCATTTCTGAATCACACTTAATGTCACTTTGTTTTGTTAAAAGTCATCCAAAGACATCCCTTTTTGTTGGTTGTCTAAGGTCTCCTCCAGCTTTTTGGAGGTTTGTGTAACCAGTACTTGTTTTCCTCTGTCCAGGACACAGTGATTTACGACCGTCTAGCAGACAGTTCCCGGTATAAAGAAATCACATTGAAGCACCTAGAACAGTTTGCCACAGAAGGTGAGTGAGCAAATGTACTGTCTACAAACATCTCTTTGGTGAACAAGTGCTATTGGTTTACATAAATAGCACTTTGTAGGAATGCGACAGAAGCTGAATATATTCATTTATTTACTTGTTAGAGGCTTATGGTTATGAGGTTTAGGCAAAGGCATTGGAGAGAGCCGCATCGGTCCATTCTTTGTGTCTATACTGCCCCCTTGTGAGACATCAGCAAAATGATGTCATCCAGAATAGCTGATGAGGGGTAAAAATAGCACACACGGATTGTCAGCCTATGGATTGGATTTTAAATAGCACAGCGTTTTACTCACCGGACTGAAGAGTTTTATATGGTTGCACAGATTATATAAGGTCAATAGACTATAGGTGCACTATGTAACTTTTGAGGAGGAGGGACCGTCACTTATTTGTCACCATGGAGATGTTTTTGCGGAATGTTCCACAGTATGGCATTTAATTTAGATTTATTTCGAGAATAAGCCCCTTGAGATGGGCCCATCTCATTTTGAGGGGGATCAACTTAATTAAACTTCATCTTTTTCTTATCTATGGAGACAAGCAGGTGATGTCAGAGCAGATTAGATATGTTTGATGCCATATTGTGGAACATTCCAAGCAAAGTAATAACATCTCTGCGGAGACAAGCTGAAGGCAAACACCCACCAGAATGGTTACCAAGTGAACCTTTAATAATAATAATTAAAAAAAAACAATTATTGTAATTTTGAACTTTTGTTTTACCCAGGGCTGCGTACCCTCTGCTTTGCTGTGGCAGAGATTAGTGAGTCATCCTACAAGCATTGGCAAGAACTGCACCACCGGGCCTGTACATCACTGCAAAACAGAGCACTAAAGATGGAGGAGAGCTATGAACTTATTGAAAAGGTTCGTCAATTTACGTTTTATAACATACAGTATAAGGAGAAATACTAAAGGACGGACAAATGGCCTACTCTGATTGTTGCAGCCTTATTGCTATTGTGATCACAGACCTAATTATCAAAAAATCTATACCCAGATACTTATTAGTGATAAACTAGTTTCCTAAATAGTTTTAGATTTGCGTTTGATCAATAGGAACTAGTATAAGACCATGAGATCGTTTTTCACAGCATTATTTGTGTTGAAAATTGATGAAAATTAGTTTTGAGCCTTTTCCTTCGTGTCACATTTGAAATTTCTGTCTCATGACAACGCTAAAATAGAAGTATAGAACATGTAAGCTTGGAAATGAGAAATATGCAGACTATATTAGTACTTTTAGCTGAAAGAGCAGCAGAAGACGGGCTTCCAAAAAGCTGCTGTATCGCACCTGCACATCTGAACATGTGAGAAATGTAATGTTTATGTTGTGATGAGGTCTGAAGATTTAGGCGAGGTAGATTAGGTTTAGTGTGAGGTAGGTCTGACTGGAAGCGGTCGTCAAACACAGGAAGCCACAGTCGTAAATCAAGCACTTGGCATGTTCTTCATGGTAACTTGTGGCTGCCCAATACAAATGGAGGTAATCAATCATGAAATGCACTTACGTGTTTCTCTGAAGAATGTTCAGTGCCGCTGCCTATTAAGAAAAATTGCTGCCAATATTTGAGGTTCACTTTTGGGGCTAGTTACACTATAGGTGAAAATGCTCCACATTCGGCCACAGGGTGGAGCACTGGAGCTATAGTTGAAGCTCATAAGCTTCTCCTTTGCCATCAAGTACAACAGATAAAGTCAAAGTAATGACTTGGATTGTGAACTTGTATGTAGTATTTATTATTCTATTGTTTTTTTATTTTTATTTTTATGATTTCATTATGTATGTACATTTTCTGGAAGATATTGATGTTATTGCTTTTCCTGGAAATTTCTGCTCTATGGCATCAATCCGATCATTATCAATGGAATTGAGCAGGTAACAATACCAGGACAAGGTATTGATTATATCTGTGGAGTGGCACAAGTGAATGCATGTTTTTCCAAGGTATTTTTAGCAACAAAAACACATTTAATTGAGTAAACGCAAGATGGGCAAGTTTAATGCCATACTGTGGAGCATTCCAGGCAAAGTAATATCATCTCCATGGACACAACCAGATGAAGCGTTACAGTGTGCACTTTTAAATGTTGTTCCATTATTTAAATCTGAACTTTTTTCGATACATTTTATAATTGATTTACATTCACAATTACATTGGACTAACCACTGGTGCAATAACAATAAAAAAGGGGAAAAAAAGCAAAATAATAATATTACCAAGATGATAAATACAGATGTCTACATCAGAGTTTCATGTTTCTTGAAATAATAAAAATATGGATGTTTTACTTGCCTTAGCTGCAGGGGTTCATTGTTCACTATAAAACTCTCCTCTGATGTACCATTACCACAACATAAATTATATGTATTTTACTTGTTAGTCCCACCCTGACTTCAGGCTGAAATCATGATCCAATCTGTTTCCAGCACATAAATATTCCTCCAACAACCCTTATACAATTTACAGATGGCAAATTAGAGCTAAGCAGACATTATATTATTTATCTTAATTTATAGTTATTTGCTTAAAATTGACTCAGGACCTTGCTTTCCTTTACTTCCTGCTGCTGGCTCTCGTCTCTCTTTTCCCTGTGTTTTGTCATGTCTTGAGTCCTGTGATAGGGCTACGTGACCCCACAACGCGCCCTGAAGAACTGCTTTGTTTCCTGGGAAAACACCCGTAGTATATTGTGGGTGGAAGTATGTGTTGTATCAGTGATCCCAAACCGCAGTGAACTCTTCGGGTGATAAACAAGAGCAGCTGATTAGAGGCAAAACATTCTGCATAATCCTGGTTTACATGTTTCAGTGACATATGATGATTCAAAGAGCTTCCTACTTATACTCAGATGACTCCAGTTATTAGATCTTATTTTTGGAAGATAGTAACAGAGTACAGTAGTTTTAAATTAACAGTTTCTAGTTAACATTTTACATATTACATTTTTGTCTTGCCACATTAGTTTTCTGTTTTTGTTTAATTTTCCTTGTGAAAACTTGTACAGGTGTGAACAATCTTAAAGAAATCAGATTACTTGCATGCAACTGTTTACATGGCATATCAACAGTCTGATCGTTCCAGAAATCAGATAATGATTAGATTTTTGCTGTGCTTATAAACATAGCCACTGATCCCAAACCGCTGTGCTCTCTTTTGGGTAATAAACAAGACCCGCTGATTGGAGTCAAAACATGCAGCATTGATATAATACTGGCTCACAGACTTCTTAATTAAAGACCCTGTACCCGATTTTTTATTATTTTTTTTCCCCATGTATTTGAGCAAAATGTGTCTTGTCTCAATACAGATACAGATGTGTAAGCAGCTCTTGAGGTCAAAATAAGTCTGCTGTTTGCTGTCTGCATTTAAAGATAAAGCGTTTTATTGTCAGAGTATCAGGAAGTGCGTGGTAGCATGCTAGTTGTTAGCATTACCGTGACTGCAGAACTTCGCTCTGACCTCTAAAAGTTGTGAAAAGCACTTATAAACCCATGACAGTGAATAATTAGGATGCTCTGAATTCATAAGGTAGGTGAGGAATAACTTTGGACCACTGCAAACCGTATAAAATGAACTAGTTCTGTTTTTCACCTTTTCAGGACTTTAAAACATCAGGTACAGCGCCTGTGTATTGAATTTCTCCTGACTTTGTCCCTGTTTGTTTATAGAACCTGCAGCTGCTAGGAGCCACAGCCATCGAAGACAAGCTCCAAGACAAAGTTCCCGAAACCATAGAGACGTTGATGAAAGCCGACATCAAGATCTGGATCCTGACCGGAGACAAACAGGAAACAGCCATCAATATTGGTGAGATTTGTGCTTTGAGCCTCCAGCTGAAATGCTGCCTCCAGTGCACACAAATCCCTTTTCTGTTCGACACAATGTTTGAAGAACGTTCAAGCAAAACCATTGTCACAAACTGCTTAAAGGGCCTGTACCACATTTTTTTTCCCATGTATTTGAGCAAAATTCACCTTGCCCTAATACAGATATATTGTATAAGCAGCTCTTGAGGCCAAAATAAGCCTGCTGTGTTCTGCCTGCATCTAATAATAAAGGAAGTGCACAGTTAGCATGCTAGTTGTTGTGAGCATTACCGTGATGGCAAAACTCCACTCTGGCCTCTGAAGGTTCTTTAGTGGTTTGACTACTCATTTCATTCTAACACATTAAAGATAATTATATTTAAGATTTTACCAAGTTTTTGGTTGTTGGTTAAGTTTATAATTTCACTTCCTGGTTGGACACGTGCAGGAGGTACAACATACGTAGAGGTATGCCACGTAGAAGTTGTTCCATAACTGTTGCCTAGAAACCATAACAAGGGCCAAAACTTGTCTAAATCACACAATAGGTATGATGAATAGTTTAAACTGCCAAAAAATGCCTTCCTTGCACATAAATCTTCCCTGTATTTTGGATGGAATTTTCATTGTTGAGCCATAGGTAGCGGTATTCTGTTTTCCCTCCCAGTTACTGTAAGGCACTTTAAGTTACTATAACCTTACCTGAAAGTCATGAGTTAACTTGATATGCCACGCTAGTAGGTGAAAGGCAGCTCCGAACAGGTCCTGCAGTCAGTTACTTGGTCATTCTTCATCCTCCAGACCAACTACTGACAGCACAGGGTTTCCTCCTCACACATATCTAGCTAAAGCATCGGTTGCAAAACACTAAATGATGTATGAGCAGACTTCACAGATCTGAAATAAATAACATCTATATGCACACAAGACTCCACCTCTCACACATGTGGCACTCTGGAGATTTTACTGTTACAGATCTTATCAGGATGGTATTGCTAATGTTGATCCAAGAGTGACACCTGTCTTTAAAATGCATTGCTGCTCTTGGGCTCAAATGTGGCCAGCTACTACAAATAGATCAACTTTCTATACCCCTGACATATTAACGCAGAGTTTAGAAAAATATATACCAAGAGTGGCTGCTTTTGGGTCTACCTACCTCTGCGGCCGACTGAATCAGCCCTTTGTGTGGGCCCTGCCAAAAGCCAGAGAGCTCTGCAGAGGCACAGGCTCCCCGGGCTGTCTTTCTACCGAGTAGCTCTGTAAAATCTCCATCTTTATATTGATGTTGTTTTCTGACATTTAACTCATAGAAAAATTATCCCAATATAACTAGATTGCTGTGATGAGTCATTAAAATGCACTTTTTGTGTTTTGGTAGTGAAAGCCACATTGAGCATTGGCAGTGTTGACCTATTTTAAAAGCATCACTTTGACACAGAACAGCCTTCCTATTTGAATGACACACCAGGCGCTGTAGACCATAGACTATACATTCAACATGTTTGGTGTGTTTTCAAACCACCCTTGCATAATGTAAAGTCAATATTCTGACATGCTGTCTGAGGGAGGAGGAAGGATTGCTCTGGGACACTGTCCCAAAGCACCCACTTGTTGACTGAGGGAGGTGTGCACGTGTAATGTATATGTCGAGTTGGTACCAGAAATATGGACTCTTGCGTTGACAAAATGTGCGACTGAATTTGGAGCATCTTAGCTGTGTCATTAGTGTCAATGTCAGGCATTCTTCAAATCCCCTGAGAGCAGTGTTTGTTTGCGACCAAGATGCACAAAACCCAGGCACACAGCTTTGAGTGTGGAGATATGAAAGGCATTTGAGTCAAGTGAACTAAAGGTAAGCACACTGAACACAAGGGCTGTGGCGGGAAATGACAAGGGGAAGGAGCGGAGACAGAGTTGAGATGGTTTTCCACACATTGGCAGATTTTTGGACTTTTACACCTCTGCCCTTATAACAACATTCCTAGAAGCCATGCCCAGCCCTGTTTGGTGGAGACCTGAAGGTGAAACCCTCTCATTTCCTTTATGTGTGACCCCAGTGAGGTCCTGTGTTCACTCTGACCTTGGCATTGTGCATGTTTTATCCATATCTTATTGAAAAATGCCACCCATGTATTCATAGCACATTTGCTCTGTGGCAATCCCCTTAAGGAAAGTAAGCACTCTCCAGACAGAAGCAAAGTGTGGAAGGCCACAAATATTCTGTGGTTGTGCCACAGATGGCAGCCCTTCCTATAACTCTGGGATCCAGCTGAAAGCCTGAGTTTAGTTAGTGAACATTTCTCTTTTCCCTAATGGGACACCATCTACCACCTTGTTGTGGCCCTCCGCCTCTGTCCCAGCCAAGAGCTCCCCCCTGAGAGCAGTGCTGGCCAGCTCACAGTTGTAACTGCCTATTAAAACAGGAAACTGACAAACTCTTGTAAACCAAACTCATTACTCATGTCCCACAGACAGTGACTTCAGGCTGTAAAACATAAATGTATTTTTAAGTCATGTACATGCATATTTAAAGGCTGTGTCCAACATAAAAGCTGAGCACGCAAGTACAATAATAATCTATCATTTAGAAAATATGAGACTAGGGCCATGCAAAGAAATGTCCTAATAACAATCTGCATCTCATATGTACTGTGTGTGTCTGCTCTTAGGACATTCCTGCAAGCTTCTGACCAAGAACATGGGGATGCTTGTGATCAATGAAGGCACTCTAGACGTAAGTATTGTCTTCACTTTTCTCCTTTTACACTGTATCAGACCATCGAACATTAGTTAAAATAAGAATGTGAATATAACATAACATTATTCAAATGTTTAGTTTCTGCATAGCCTCCACACTCAGTGTTTAAGTCGCTCTAGACTTCAACAGTAGAAATTAGCTGCAATGTCGGTCTGCCTCCCCTGCACTGTCTTCTCAATCATATTACAATATTCAGAATTTCATATTTTACCCTTATATATTCCGATGTATCATCAGAAATATGATAAGGCTCAGCTCTACCCCTGATCTAACAAAAAATACATAAAAAGACTAGAGGACAGAGGCCGCAGGAAGTATTGAAACAGCACTGCCCCACTACACATCCCAAATCTGCACTAAAGCATTTAAGACACCCAACAGAGAAGAGTGCTGACCCCCCAGCAGGACCGTCTTGTCTGTTGTTTCTACATTTGCAAAGGGCACGTCCCAACACCGGGAGCAGAGAAAAAGGCTTAAGCCCTCAATCCACAGATGGTGCTGAAACCTGGCCCAGCGGAGCCTGTAGCACGCGGGGGCAGAGGATGTGAAGGGGGATTGGGGGGGTATGCGAGGGTGATGACGGACAGCTTTCACTCTGTCATCTACTCATTTGCAGTGATAAATGGAGCCTGTGGTATAAGTATGAGGCCTGCTGGTGCATAGTATATGTAAGGCACGCTCTTTGAAATGTCAGTTCCCATTCCGGTGTGCTTGAGCAGATGCTTACACAAGGCAGTTTGTTAGAACGCAAACAAGGAGAAAGTCTGCGCTCCCCAATCAGGCAGAGAAAGTGGTGTGTACGTGTGTGTGTGTGGGGTTAGTATGCGCTCATGCCGCAAGAGTAATTTAGCAGCATGTTTCTTACTGTTGTTTAGAGCTCGTTATCAAAGAGGGGATGATGTTTGGGCTTGTTCTGAAATTCTAAAGCATAGTTGGTATTAGCTCTAGTTATACTGTATTTCACAAATGAAAAATAGTGCTGTCTGGGGGTGGGTGAAATTGGCAATAATTTATATCTGTTTTCTTCAGTATCCTGATAATAACGATTATCAAATTTTATGCCAATCTGACAGAAATGTATTTAGATGTATTACGTTGGGTTTAAGTATTAGACAAAGGTGTGAAGCTTTATATTGAATTTCAAAACAAGTTTACAATTTACAATATTATCAACATTTTGATAATCTGCCCACCTCTGTATAAATAAATCATAAAGAATGGCATTTGGTTAAAAAATCAAGAAGCAAATTACAACTTTTCTACTGGTGTGTGCTACCTGCTTGTCTCTTTGCTTTGCCTGGAATGCCCCACAGTATAATATTTAATGTTTATTTATTTACATTTATTATGGGTGTTTTTATTGCCTGTTTAAGAACATGTATTCTTACTTTGAGCGGGGTTGCTTCTTCACAGATGTGACCTGTAATTTGGCCTGATGGCTTTTTTTCCCCATGTAGATTGTAAATTTAATCCCATTCGGTGGAATATTCCAGGCAAAGGAAGAACATCTCCATGGAGACAAGCAGGTAGCATACCTTCTACTGGAAAAGTTGCGCAGTTCCCTTGTAAGCTAGAACACAAAATTTGATTAGCAAGTAAAAATAAATATGCATGTAAGGATAAAAGGAAAACCTCTTTTGAAGTGGCGCATACCTCAGAGCAGTAATCCTGCCTTATTTGTGAACATCATGTCTAACTTAAGTTAAGTCTCTCCTCGTGGGTGCCCCAAATGTGAGACAGATGATGACATTTCTTCCACACAAATGTTCAGATTCCACATCCTGAGTGTCACGTCCTGTTGGTCATATCACTCAAGGACTATATCAACAGTGAAGGACGCTCAGTCTTTTCTGGACAGCTCTTGTAGATTGTGAATGGACGCCACATACCAAAACCAAAGACAGTCACACAGGCTAAACTGGCCATTGTAGCCATAACAAAAAGGCTTTAGGAACAGACATGTAGCATTAGCACTAAAATTCCCCCGTGGAAATGAGGGGGGGAATAGCTGGCGCACTTGAGGAAATGGTAAACTTTACTTAACACAGCATATGACAAATTACTACTCCAAACTAAGTGATCCTTTTCTATACAATTTGCAAGATAAATTTAGGTTAAATGACATCTCCGGCCTTTTACAGCCCGTCCCTCGCCCTACCCTCTTAGCCCCACCAGGGATGTCTAAATCCTCCCAGCTGCTCCGCGCTTGTATCCTCTTGCTCCGTCTCTCTCCTCTGTTAATCCATCATCTCTTTTGCGTGTCTCTCTCCTTCCTCTGCTTTGTGAAACTTAAAGCTCCGTTCTCCAAATATTTCCTTAAAGCTGGGGTTTCAGAGTTTTGTTATGCCAAGTGAACACTGTAGGGTCCCATTGGTACAATCTGCCTGCACTGACATATCTGACCTTCACCAGCCTGGGCCCCTCCTGCTTTCACTGGAGCTAGTGGCCAGTATTTGCTAATGATTACAGCTGTTTAAGCATCTGCCGAGCACATTGGGCTTGCTACCTTGCATGGCAATTTTTATTATACATGCAATTGCAAGTTATAAATCATTTTGTAAATTGTTTGTTTAATGTAGATCAATCCAATTCGCTGGTTGTACCATTTGCAATTAAAAACATTAGACAGACATATGTAATGACATTTTAATATGCAATAGTCATGGTTGAGAAAATATACAACCAATTCACCTGTGCAGACGTCATCTTAATGATTCAGCATCTGGTGAAATGATTGAGTGACGTAAGCCATGATGCTGTTATAGCTCTAACCAACAAACGGCATATGACAGGTTACACAGATTTTGCCTTTTTTTTGTTTTTTTTTTTTTGTTTTTTTTTTGATGAAGTTTATCATTTTACATCTTGCTTAGACCTGGGCAGCAGATGTGACATGTGTAGAGGTAATTCTGTTCCTCTGTTTCCTACTGTTACCTAGCAACCATAATTTAGGGGCCCAAAGTTGTCTATATTACACAATAGTTATGATTAAACTAATACAAATAAATGAAATAATTGTATTTTGTTAAATAGACGTTTAATTTGTCAGAAGACATGTGTTAATAGTGTTTAAATTATCTGCATTTGGGTGGGATTTTCTGTGTTGATGACATGGGTAGAGGTATTTGGTTTTGGTAAACCACCAAACCGAGTACTAATTAGAAAAACATGAAAACCTCTCATATGCACTTAAAACCTTTCTCATATTTACATCTTTTCACTCCCACTCGTCATCTGTACTGTACATTGTGTAAGCAAACACGAGCCATTCTCTGCCTCCTCTGGGTCCATCTTTTTGGCCAAGGACCTAGCGTACTAATCTTTACAAACATTACAAGTCATTATTTCTTCTAACTGTTCTTTACACTATATATACATATACAGCCATATACATGATTTATAGGCCCTTAAAGGTGAGTTATTTGGCAGTGAGAGTACTCCTTAATATTTTTACCAAGCAAATTATGCAATACAAATGCTTCAGTACATCAATCATATGCTATATATTTCTCAACAAGGAAAGAAAAATGCTGTTATTAACCTCAATTATTTTAACATGTTTAGTAGACATCCTTTCATCTCTAGGGTGTTATTTCAACTAAAACTATATTGTAATGTTTATTTATTTTTGTCTTAGGCCACACGGGAGACCCTAAGCCATCACTGTGGAATGCTGGGGGATGCCCTGTATAAGGAAAACGACTTTGCCCTCATTATTGATGGGAAGACATTAAAGTACGCGCTCACGTTCGGAGTGCGACAGTACTTTCTAGACCTCGCCCTGTCCTGTAAAGCGGTCATTTGCTGCAGGTAAGATTTACTCCTCAAATAATTAAAACCTCCCATGAGAAAGATATACATATGTTGCCAGCTCTGTAAGTGCTTCAACATGGTCACTTTGTGAATGACATGTGAATTTGAATGGATCCAATTAGCAAATTGCAAACACTGCAATTATTTCAGTTACATAATTTTCTTTGCAAGCCACTAAATATCCTGTCTTTGTTTGTATAAAACCTGCTAACTAAAGGGTAACCTTTAGTTCCAATCTCACTAACCTAACCCTAATTACATAGAATTCTTGAATTAGTTTAGCAGTTGCAAAATGTGTTTAAAAACAACGAATTCTGTTTGTCATGTTTTTAAAGTGTTTGCAGTGATCAAAGCGTATTCCTCCCTTTCTTAACACATTCAGAGCATCCTAATTATTCACCATGTCCATCACTGGCAAACCTTTGATCAACAGAAAGCTTCAGTGTGGGAGGTGGATAGGCTGGTTGTCCTTCAAGTTATAAAGTCATCTTAGGAGTCCTGTAAACCAGCATATTGAGCAATATGTAAGTCTTAAAGGTGCACTATGTAACATTTCTGGTGATGAGCCTGCCACCTGCTTGTTTCCATGGAGATGTTAATGCTTTGGCTGGAATGTTCTGCAGTATGACATTAAACTTACCCATCTTGCAGTTTTATGTTTTTAATTATGAAAAAAAAACATTCATTCATTCTTACTGTGAGCTGGGTTGCCTAGCAGCCTCTACACAGATCTGACCTGTAACTTGGTCTAGGGGGAGACATCTACTTGTCTCCATGGAGATGTTAATAATGGGGCAGATATTACAAATTTATACTTCTTTCTGCTTAGTTTCATTCAGGCTGATTTATGTAACATTATTGTTTTATATTGATCTTAATTTAACCAAACAAAAAAGTGATATGCTTTGCCTGGAATGTTCCACAGTATGACATTAAATGTATTTGTCTAGTTTTAATACTGCAAAAAAACAATGCTTTCTTATAGTGAGCTACTTTCCTCTTCACAGATTTGACCCATTACTTGACCTAGGTGGGAGTCGCCTGCCTATCTTCATGGAGATAAATTTAATTTAACATTCTCAGCAAATCCTATTTAAGTATCCTGATAAGTATCTATGGAGACAAGCAGGCGGTGGACCCTCCAATATAAGTTACTTAAAGCAACTTTAATATTAGTGTGTGAAAGAATGTGCAGTTTGAACACAGCCTTATAGATCCTAAACTTCGCTTAGACTTGTACTGCTCAATAGGACCTCTGTATTTACTTTTGGGGTGGTCCTCATTTTCACTGTCTACACGCTTCACTGTACTGTTCAAAGTGAAGGAAGAGCTTTGCGTTTGCCAAGTGCTGATCTAAAGACATTTTTAAAAGATTATGTTATTTTATGCAAACCCCAATCATGCTGCCCTGGTCTGCTGAAGAATGAACGCGCAAATCTCATTTCTCTTTTTGTGTATATATTCCTGTTGCTATTCCTCCTGTTTTCCACCTTTTCTTTGGCACTGCGTTTTGTACTTATATTAAACAGACATCCCATGGGTTTTTCCTACTGAAATCCAGAGGTGGGTAGAGTAGCCAAAAATTGTATTCAAGTACTGTAACGTTACTTTAAAATAATAAGTAGAGTACAAAGTTAGTGGTCCAAGAAAGTACAGAAGTTAGAGTAAAAAGGTATTTTGGAAAATCACTACTCAAGTAAGAGACTGTTACTTAAAGAAAATGTAACTACCTCAGTACTAATCTCAGTACTACCTCAGATTTAAATACCTAAAATGTCAGGATGAAACATTCATTTATAATTTGAAGTTAGTGTAGTTATGCACAAACTGTGGTATTATCAAAGGATAGACCACGAAAATCCACAAATGTGCAAGTTAATAAATACTGTCAACATAAACATAACAGTTTTTGGCCTCTATAGACTTGCAGCAGGAAGAGTAACCCAAACTTTTACTTTTAAGAGTACTGCTACACTTTTAAATATAGTACTTCGTGTCTAGGTCTGTCACAATAATAAATCTATCGACTAATAATTCAATATATCATAGGTGGCACAACAATATTCAGGCTCAAAAATGATTGCATGTATTTTTTTTTCTTATTTTTTGTAGTATTAATTAATTATGAGAACATTTGAGTTGTAATTGGATGAAAAGTGTTTAATTGTGTTATTTATTCTTTGCCGACCACTTTTTACAATATGGGAAAAGGTTTTACTGGGAGTATCCTGCTTTGTTTGTTATTATGTCAGTGGTATGAAGTAGTTTAAATATTATCATTAGTAGTGGTATTTTTCTCTAGCAATATATCCCACTTGAAAATGTGCTATCATGACAGGCCTAAAAAAAAATATAAAGAAACTGTACTTTTCAGAGTTGTTTTTAACAGTTAGTCAAGTCAATGTAACTGAGTAAGTGTAACTGAGAACTATCCATCTCTGCAGGAATGACCGGGTTTACTTCCTGTCTTTCAGAGTCTCTCCGCTTCAGAAGTCGGAGGTGGTGGAGATGGTGAAGAAGCACGTAAAGGTGATCACATTGGCCATTGGTGACGGAGCCAACGATGTGGGCATGATCCAGACGGCTCACGTGGGAGTGGGAATCTCAGGGAACGAGGGGCTGCAGGCCGCTAACTCCTCAGACTACTCCATAGCGCAGGTGAGAAAGATGACCACGCCTCACATAACTGAGGTGCTGCCAAGGTATTAAAGCATTTAGCCCCAAATTAGGTCTTGATAAGAAATGATACATACAAAAAACTATAAATGGCCACTTAAATGGTCACATTTCTATATAGTGTTTTTCCACCTTCAAAGCGCTCAAAGCACTTTACATCAAGGAACCACTCACTGTCACGCACATTCATACACCAGTGTACGCAGACACACTTACTGTATATTATAGTTTTATAGCTCTATATTTTGACTCTACTTGTCCAGTGTTGTATTTTATTTTATTATCTTAACCATTTTTTGTATGTTAACACTTCTCGTTAGATTGGCTAGATTTAAGTTTATTTTTAATACTTCCTTATCTTGATTTTTATCGCATA
>KN470245.1:26301-39457 GCA_000787095.1 Periophthalmodon schlosseri | reverse complement strand
TTTGCATTACAACACTTGAATTTGCTAAATTTGGAGGGAAAAATGTTCTCTTATCTTTCAAAAATAAAACCATGTAAAAACAGTTAATCATAACACTACAATTGCCAATCTTTGTCATTTCTAATCGTCAATGATCAGCTTGGGTCTTTTTAATAGAGAGGTCTACAGCCAATTCTCTGTCAGTAAAAGCATTTGGTTTGGAGCAGACTTCTGACACTGTTTTTTTTGTTAGCACCGAATCAGAATCCTGTTGATGTTCAGGAACTTAATAAAGCCATTGTATTTGATTGCAACGAGACTAAATGGAACATTGTGATTGAACAATATGAGATAGTAAATGTATATTTCTCATATGGCCCAGCTCTACAAGTGCATATACTATTAAGTGTAAACACTATATCTTGCAAGTCTTGAAATTAATTAATGCTCCGGGGACGGGGCATAAGCCAGTCCAATTCTCACCTAAATATAGAAGAGATAGCTGTTGGGAAGATGTCCTTTTCACTGTAACCTTTGTGAATGATTACACTTGAGAAAGCAGGCGATTTGCTGTAGTGAGCTTGGGGCTAACAATGAAAGAAACTGACTAATTACTTGATAAATTCGATTTTAATATTAAACACTTCAACTATTGCCTTACGTCAGCTCTTGTGAATAGGTCATCTAAATTGTTTTTGTATCCTTTGGCTCCTTCATTTGTGTGACCTCAAAAACTCCCCGAAAAACCATTATCCACCCATTATCATCACCAAATCATTAATTTCTAATCCACAATGAGCCAAATTCCTGAAGCTGTCATTCCTGTCATTATGCTCTCAAGTGTAATACGCGTTACAATATCCTCACACATTGTCCCTGATAACAATAGATCATATGACTGGCAGGGCTGTAGCTTACACAGTTGAGTAGTTACACCTGTAGAACAAGCATCCACTGATACCCAACTCTCAACACAACCAGAAAGAGATCCAGGCAATACGCTATTAAAATCCTTGTACTTGGATGCCCTAGTAACTGCTCTTAATGATACTCGCTGTCGATATGCGATACACGGATGCAACAAAAGCTTTTAGTTCCCCTCCTGTAGCTTTGTCAATACGTAACATGCCGCTCTGCACCTCATGTTACTGCTATAGCCGAAGGGTTCCGAAGTTATGGAAACCAAGAGTACACAGTAAACTTTCTGTGTCCCAGTGTACGACTTCCCATTGAAGAGGCCAGGGTTTGTCTCAAGTGCCCTCTTAAATCCACATGACATGTTTAAGTGCGTGCCATTCAAACAGGTGGCCCCTCACTGTATAATTCATTTAGTTTCAAATAAAGTTATACTACCAGGCTTCTTCTAATATGTTTGCGTGATGGTACATTGACTGCAATTTGCTCAATGCAGATTGTAAAAAGTGAAATCAAGCCTGGGTGGTTACGTAATTTGTTTTTCTGTTCCTGTTTCTAATTGCATAATTTGTATCAATGTCCCAGCTATCAGTGGAGGCCGTTGGGTTCAGTCAGTTGTGGGTAGTTTGGTTTCTAAATATGTATAAATTTGCCCATTTAGCTAGATTTGAGAAGGGATTTGAGAATAAAGACTTTAAGGAACCCCTGCAGTCTGTCTGTCATCAGCTAAGGTCTGACTGATCCCACCATGCAAGGATCAGATAAATACACCAATGATAAGTTTTCATTTTTCCATGGCTCTACTGTATTTGTACATACAACTGTAGAGTTTTGTGTGGGCTGCTCATTTCAGTAAGACCTTGTTGACATAATTATATTTATGTTTTTGTAAAAATCTTGTGTAGTCTTCTCTAGTTTCACAAATAAAGTGGTTATAAATTTACTTCAAATTTACTTGGACATGGGCAGCAGATGTGAGGTAATTCCATAGCTATTTCCTTGCAACCATGTCTGATTTACACAATAGTTAATATTTGACAAATTAAACAAAATTACTTTTATAAGTGAATGTTTATACTGTCAGAAAAAAGTGTTCCTTGCCAGTGAATTGTCCCTGCATTTTGGATGGAATTTTGTGTATTTTTTTTTTTTTAACTCCACCCTACTTACTGTATTTTTCAACTTTTTCCACAAACATTTCTTCACAAACTGCCACTTGTCTGATGTGAAACTATGATAAATATTTACCACAGGTACTATTGAACCAAAGTGGTAATTCGAAAAACATGAAAACCTGTCATATGTACTTTAAACCTTACATGGAAAATGGCAAAACATCTGCACCTGCCCTGCTCCAAAATAACCGTAGTTACCACCAGCTGAAATTGCTCTAAATTGTGAGTTCACCAGGGCCATAATAGCAGAATCATTAGAAAGTCATTTAACAATTATACAGATCCCTAGAGACCAATGTTATTATGCAATTTTCAGAAACCCGAGTCTTGGTTTTAGTTTTTTGATACCATCAGACATTGGGAGATTTTTTTTTAAGATAACTCATCATTAGTCATTCAACCTTTTCCATAACGTGTTTGATTGATGTTGAGATTTTTTGGAACAAGATTATTGGATTTGGTTAAGTGTTGGTGAGTGATGAGCTACTAGAATATACAAACTGTACACAGCCTGTTGCTAATCATGTTTTATCTATGTGCTTTCTCCCACTTTCTTTCCACCCTCAAAGTTCAAATACTTGAAGAATTTGCTGCTTGTGCACGGAGCCTGGAACTACAACCGCGTGGCCAAGTGCATCCTGTACTGCTTCTACAAGAATATTGTCCTTTACATCATCGAGGTGAGTCTCAGTTTAAGGTGTTTAAAGGAGACGTATTATGTAATGTCAACTTTAAAGGTGCACTATGCCACTTTTCTGGTGGAGGGTCTGCCACCTGCTTGTCTCCATAGAGAGGTCATTAATATTCCACAGTACAGCATTAAACTTTTCTATATTTATGGAAACAAGCAGGGGACACCAGGGGGAAAGTTACAGGTCAGATCTGAGGAGAGTGAGCCCTGCTTACAATAAGAATGTACCAATAACACTCCTAATAGAATAAATGCAAGATGGATCATTTTGCCATGCCGTGGAACATTCCAACCAAAGCAATAACATCTCCATGGAGCTATGCTGGTGGGGGACCGTCTACCAGAAAGTTACAGTGTACCTTTATAGAGCTTTGAACCATGTTATAGTTGTTTTCCCTTCCCATTGCATGTTTGAGTAATCTTCATTCTACTGCATTCAAGACACCATTGCTCCAAGATTTCCTGTTTTCCCTTTTCCCTTATACACACCCACTGCTCTTTATTTACTTCATTCTCAATTTTTATTTCTTACACAGTGGTACATGTAAGATTCAGCAGCCTCACTAAAAGTGTAAAAAAAAAATAAACACTGCTCGCTATCGTGAACTGTAACTTTCCGTCTGGCACCACGGCACTTTGTTGCAATGACGTTTACGGTGACGCACACAATTTCAAATGTTCAAAATATGAAATTATTATTCATGGTTGTCATAGATTATAACTATATTGCAGGCAAACACATAATATGCCTTCTTTAAGTTGTTCAAAGTTGGTATTTCTTGTTGGCATTTCCATGTTTTTACTTCTGATGACTGGCCCTTAACATGCGCTGCCAGTCTCCGATGAGCATTATGAATGGTTTCGCTTCACCATTTTGACGCGGCTGGACAGAAAACACAAAAAACAAACACACGTAGTAATGAAGGAAAATTATCTAATGAACTGGAAGTCTGCCTGGAGGCTCCACCGGCCTTGAAGTCTCCCTCCTTCCTTCTACTCTCAAAAATGGACACACACTTGAAGTCTTTTAAAGTCTTTTCAAATGAACCGGTCGCTCACATATTAATGGCGCATGCTGTTTACTCCATAAATCATTGCGAGGTTGTTGGCCTTTGACAGAGAGCAGAGACGCTCCTTGCTGCAGACTCGGGCTCTAACTGAGACTGAGTAGACAGATGAAGTGCCCCCTATCAGCACTAGCCCTATCGCTGGTGGTGCTGGAAGCGTTTGATCTCCATGCGCTTGTCTGACAGCTGCTGAGATCTGATATAGCCCTTACTGTCTTCTGCCCAGGGTTTGTCAATGGATTCTAAGTGTAAAATAAGTAAAAACACATTGCATAGGAAATTGTAAAGGTTGTGGCTGTTATAGTGGTACTAAATGGAGCTTTGTGCATTGCTGGTCCAAATGGGTGTGACAGTAAGGATTGGTAACAGTAGTAACATTTTATAATTATAATAATGTAATGTTTAATGTGTTTTTCTTGTTATGTAAAGCACTTTGAATTACTTCATGTATGAATTGGTCTCTAGAAATATAAACTTGCCTTGCCTAAAATTATAACTGCATAGTAAAAGTGTAATTGTTAGGTTAAACTATAGGCTATTTTATTGTCCCCATTTAGAAATGTATGCATTTGAACCCTCTTTAAAATGATATTCTTGGGGCATATCTTTAATTCTTGTCATTGTAATTTAATTCTGTATGAAGAGTGTAAATGATTAGGGCACATAGTTTGTATTATAAAATATGGAAACAATGCTGCAAAATGCATTTTTTATGCCAGTTACTATGCTATGACAGTACCACATGTTTCTAGAATGGTACAATCGTCCGTACAATAGAATATGCATTCTTTCATATTACAAATCTTGACATTTGGTTTTTGTGGTGGTGTTATTTCTGAGTATTCATTCCACATATTGCGTAAGGCCAAAGTAAAATTGAATTTGTATCATATTAAATCTTCTATCCCCAAAACATATGCTGGTCCATCTGTCGTAGATGGACTCAATTTTACTTAAGCTTCTGTAATTTGCCCAATGTTTTACTCACAACAAATCAACATTTTTGCATTCTGCTGTTTTCAATCTGCCTTGCCTGTGTTGTATTGAAATTGGAGAGTTGTTCTGCACGACATTGATGTTTAAGGGAATTTTTGTAACCGAGTATGTTTAGCTGTTTTCTAACAATGTCTCTTGGTCTAGCACACCTTTTGTGGCTCTTCGAAAAAAAACATAACATGCCTTCCCCTGTACAACTCCTCCAGGGGAATGAAAAAGATAATGGCACATTTTTCACTCTTTGGCAGCCTCAATATTTCAAATGTCCCTGGTTTGTATTACCCCAGCTGCTTCCCACAATACCAGCAACCGGAGAATACAGCTAAATGCTTAGTTGGATAGCTAATAGGTTTACTTGTATGCCTGCATGTTTCCCATTGACTTTTAGGGGGAAAAAAGTCACGGAAATTTTAACTTTTGTGTTTGCAGCTCCACTGTACAAGACGCTGTCACTTTCTCAATACCACGTCTGAGCAACTTCATGTTTAAGCCTCTTTTTATTTTGGGCTTATTCCTCTGGCTTTTTGATTTCTTTTAAAGAGGTATAAAGTACGCAGGCATTGGAATTCCCACAATACATGAATGTCAGTGTACTTATTTCTTTGTATGGGTTTTGCCAAGTCTTGCCAAATTTGTGCCTGAATGACAGATGGGGCGATTGCATGGTTCTTTCAAATTCAAAATCCTGTTGCTATGGTTTTTCTAAACCTCTTTAATGAAAACAATCATTTATAAACCATTTAAAATTCTAAAACAAAACAGAATGACAAGACTAAATCAGAAACTAAGTGTTGTTTATTTATTTTTCTGGGTTTTGCCAAGTCTTGGATTGTCACAAATTTGTGTTTGACTGACAGATTTTTTTTCAAATTGAAGATCATGCTGCCATTGCTCTTACTAAAACTCCTTAAAACAATAATTCATAAGCCATTTAAAATTCTAAAACAAAATTGAATGATAAGACCAAATAATAATAAACCAATAATTAAATGTTGCAAAAGAAGACGCGGAATCCCAGCTGGCCTTTTTAGTTTGACTGACACATTTCCAGGAAGCTACAGAATACCCTGATGGACAAGTGGCATTTATGAGGCAATTGCACAAAATCTCTTCCATGGGGTCTACATTAGCTGTGGAGATTTTGGACTATTATTACCCTGAATGAAACCATAGAAACTTTGCCTGACATTGGGGCACCACTCGCGTTTGTACTTTTGCATATTTCCACCATATTTCTCAGCTCCTTCTGTATGCCTCCCTTTATCCCACTCTTGCTTTGTGCGTAGAGTCCATCCATTGCCAATTCCATAGCACAAAGATTAAGAGTATCCGAACTTGCATCTCGGGGACAAATGTCACACTCCCACCAGACACTTTTAGTCAAGCTTTGTGAAGCTATGGGTTTGGAATCAGTGATTTTTGATTCGCTACTGATGAATATTCAACGAAGTCTTCTTATCGCCGCTGCCCAATCCTCCTTTTCTTGGCTTCTACTTTTGGTCCGTCGCTGTTTTTCACGATGTGCACTGGGGGAGAGAGGCCAGCCACTCCCCCCCCCTGAGTGGCGGGGGAGGGGCCCCAGCCACTCCCCTCCGCTGAGTGGCTCTCAATGAGGAGAAGAAAAGGAGAAGAAATACCGAGGCTGGGACTTCCCTTAATGAGCAAATCAATGCATCTGTCCCTCAAGAGAAGGCTCGAAGAGGGAGGGAAAAGAGGGAACGCTATTGGGACCCCCGAAGACCAGGCCAAAACACTTGCGCAGAGCCAGTTACCACATGCTATGAATAGGAACCTTTTTAAACTTAGCACAACAATATATCAGCCCAGAGCCTCTCATTGAAACACGCTGTAATTAATTCAGCAGTTTGACCTACCCGCTAGCCCCTCGTTACCAGTGCTCGAGCCACGCTAATGGTTCAACCTGCCTCATGGCTTCAAACTCATCAAACATAACCCATAGCAACGACTTCGCAATGCGTCTCTCACCAAAGCGTACCTCCGCCTATCATGCCATGCCAAAAAAAAGTAGTCCTCTCAGAAAGTAACCTGTCGTCTTGTTGAACAAAACACATCATGGTAGAATGCACTTGATTCAAAAGAGGGTGGAATTTTTTATCGGTTGGTGGGGTCCACAAACAAATCATGTAAAAATATTCTGAGCTTTTGGAGTAAGGGATGGACTATCACTTATTCCTTATGCAGATGCTTCAAATGTGATTATATGGAAATGGTGTTATTGATCATGCAGTGAGTGGCATTGCCTTTGTACCAATCTGAGAGAGAAATGAAGCGAGGAGACGCCAGGAGGTCCGTAGCCAAAACACAGCACTTGCTGCCTTATGGTTTTTTTGGCAATTTGGGTAACTAGGCTTGTCAAATAATCAATAGGGAGATGCTAACCTAGCATTGAAACGAATATGAATAGGTATTGATTCTGACAAAATCACTTAGGACAAAGTTTGACATCTGATCTATATCAGAACTAGTATAAGAGCCCATGAATGGCACTAATACAGAAATAGTATTTAGTGTTGAAATCTGCTTTTTATTTTATAGAAAGAAGGGTTTTTTAATTATCATTGTGGTATTGGAATTGATATTGAGGATACAGGTTTTTTTGTTTTTTGTTTTTTTTCTCAATATCGAAATTGAGTTTGAAAACTAGTAGTGCAGTATCGTAACAACATTAACACACCTTTTTTTCTCATAAAAAGCAGGACTTTGTGACAAAACATGCTGTTTTCTTTCTTGGGATCCAGAACACACACTACTTCAATACTTTACAAAGATGTGAGCCTGGTCACTGGTGAATCTCCAGGTTTTCAGATCACCGTGCTTGACAGGTGGATTAGCGAATCAGGGACACACGTGGTTCATCCGTAACAGAAAAAAAAAAAGAGAGCTGAAAAACATTGCGGATTTCTGCAGTCAGTCAATGAGCGAAGCACTAAACTCTGTTAATCTGAGTTGAGACAAATTGGTGATTTTATTTACAAATGATAGGTGACCAATGAGTTCCTTTATTTCAGGAAGCCCAGCTTTGATGGAAGCACCAAAAAGTATACATTTTAGCAAGTTGCTCTAAACATTTTGCTCTTTGGCCTTTTTGTAACCTAAGGTACATATACTGCAGTAATTATCTTTAAAGTACATGGCTGTCAACTCCGAATACTTTTTTCCTCAGTGCGACAAGTGTGACTAATAGAGATGACTGCGTATGGTTCACATTACCACTGTCTCCATCTTCTGACACAATATATCAAAGTCCCCATCGCTCAGTCTCTCAGCCCTGGCTCTGACCCCTTAACTTACCCTGTCCATCATCCGCATGTCATCAGTCTGATCGCAGAGGGAACAGCGCGGCTTGATAAACGTCTGAAAGTAGCCCTGCGATAAATCCACAGGACAATTTGTGTTATGGAGATGGCGTCTGGTGGTCCCGCTTGTCTAATTTCAAACTGTCCTCGAGCCTTTTCCTGAGTTTGAAGCCAGACCCCAAGTTACTGCTTCAAATGAGTGTGATGGTAAAGACTACCAGCATGGAAAATGAAGATAATTGGAAGATGCATTACCCCTGTGTAGAAATATGAGCATGGATGTCTTTGAAAAGGATTGTGTGACAGAAATGCGTCATCAGTATTGCAGTGATGGGTTAGCTTGGTTGCTTGTTAATCTGGTTGATAGAAATAAATTATTCCTTTGAGTTGGGAATCACTGTCTATATATATATTTTTTTATTTTATTTTACGGACACAAATGGGTATCATTTCTGGTGTATACCCCTCAATTCGTATAACTTTTTAAAAATATGATCCATCCAGGAAAAGTTGTGGAGTGTTGGTGTAGGCCAGAGTGCTTCTGATGTTTGCTGTTGTTGTCCCATTGATAGAATTTAACAGACTAAGAATAATTCTAATACCTAATTTTATTTAGAAGTGCCCTACACTACTGGACACTACAAAGATTAAAAAAAAAATAGATGGACAGCAAGCAATAAAAACATATTAAATTAATCAGGTGGACTAGTAGCAAAATCAAATGGAGAAGGCTGTTCTGAACACTTGCTTTTATCCATGAAGATGATATTGATTTGTCTATCATATTCCATTTGGCATTTAACTTTAACATATCTTGCATTTATTTAATTTAAGGCGTTTACATTACTCAAAAAATCTTGAAAAACATGAATTCTTACTGTGAATTAATTAATTTATTTTGAGTATGTCCATGTAACCAACAGCATCTAACATCAATAACAACTTAATACTTACAACATAATAATTCTTAAATGTACTGAAAGTATTATGCTGCGTCAGCTCTCCACAAATTTAACATGTAATTTTAATGTCTTGTTGTGGAACATTCTAGGCAAAGCACTATCATCTCTATGGAGACAAGCAGGTGGCACAGTTATAGTGCACTTTGAATGTATCTGTACTCTATACTTTACCCCAAAACCCCATGAAAGAACATGTTTATAAAGTCTTTCTAATCTGACTTGCTTTGCTTATTTTCTTGCTCTAATGCTCTGATCCGTCTGTTTCCTCTCCTAGATCTGGTTTGCATTTGTCAATGGCTTCTCCGGTCAGATCCTGTTTGAACGCTGGTGCATCGGTCTCTACAATGTAGTAAGTGTTGATCTATACCCTCCAACGAACCCACTATGATCTCTTACACTTGACACCAAACTGACTTTCTGAGGTGCCCCAAAAATGATCCTTTTATTGCACAACTATGTCATCAGCATCCCGAAAACGTCCCCCCTTATTTATGACCCCTTGTCAAGTCTTCATTCCCTCTGCGGCCTAAAAAATGTACTGAACGTGAAAGAACAACAGCTTTGGTTGCCCCACAGAGTGTAGTTAGCAATGGCCGCTCAGTTTGAATGATAAAAAAGAATAGAAAGAATGAAGCAAAAGGAGCGGGCTGCTGATGTGGTGCGTCCCACAGGGCTCCGTAATGGGACCACTCCTAATGAACTCATATTTCAAATCTGTCATGAGTTTAGAAGAGGAGGAACATGTGCATTCGCTGGTTTGATCATAAATAATATGTCATTTCACCCACAAGGAGTTTATATCCAACTTTAAACAGTTTATTAGATCCAGTTTACTTCAATAAACAGAAATGAATGAGAAGAGTGTGAGGTGAAATTTCCCAAACTCAACATTTGACTGCCCTCGAATGGAAGTTACTAACTGTGGAGTGAGTAGTTTCACATATGCACTCCTTGCAGGTATTTTTTTTATATATAAATGATAACAAAGCTCTAGACGGGCACTGCCGCTTTTCAGTTTATCCAGAAACTGAGAGAATTCCTGCCCCTCAGTGGGAGTCTGTCGGAGGCAGTGGCCTGAATCACCCTTCAATGGAGATCTTCCTAGGCCCAGCTCTGAATGAGAAAGGAGTCCAGTGGAGCATGTCCCATGAACCGCTGGTCACGTACACACAGGGCTATAGACACCCACTCCAGATGGGCCCAAAGGGGTCTCACACCAACTGACCCGCCGAGCCCCCAAAACCACACAATACCAGCAAAGTACTCCCGGCAGCTGCTATACGGACCGGTATTACAACACCAGGCAAAAATTACACTAAATACCTGCTTCTTAGTCAAGAGGATCACAGATGTTCAGCTTTAACAGTGCACTTTGAAACTTTTCTGGTGTAGGGTTTGCCACCTGCTTGTCTCCGTTGAGATTGTTGCTTTATCTGGAATTTTCCACAATATGGTGTTAAAGTTATATCTATATGGAGGCAGGAAGGTCAAGTTGCAGGTCAGAGGAGAGGCAACCCCACACACCGGAAAAAAGTCTGTTTTCATAGCTTTTTGAGCATTAAATACAAGCGTAATAGACCTGCTGAATAATTGCAAAATAAGTTTAAGATGTTTAATGCTTCACTGTGGAACATTTCAGGCAAATCAATAATATCGCTATTAAAACTGGGAGGTAGTGGACGACCCACTAGAAAAGTTACATTATTTATCTTTTATAGGGGATAGGAGGTCATGATTGTACTATAATAACTTGCAGAAATGAACAGTGAGGCATACATCTCCAGTAATAATCTATGTAACATGGAAATTACTTCCTCGTTTGCTACTGTATAGATGACTGTTTTATTTATTTGAAAGTTGCTAATGTTTTGCTGTTTGTCTCAGCTATTCACTGCATTGCCGCCTCTCACTTTGGGAATATTTGAGCGCTCCTGCCGAAAAGAGAACATGCTCAAGTACCCCGAGCTCTACAAATCCTCCCAGAATGCCATGGGCTTCAATACCAAGGTATGGGCTCTGTTTTGTTACTGTACAAAATCTTTATTTCTGTTTCCAGTAGGACTGCAACTAACAACTATTTTAGCAGTTGACCAGTGAGCGATTACTTTTTATTTATTATTTACAAATAAAGTGTATTATTGATGAAAAACTTATTTATTCTTTTTAGACATTTCAATTCAAAAATAGCACTGTCTTTGTAATAAAAAGGCATTTTCATGATTTTTAGAGTCTGTATAGTCCAGATGATGATTATGATCAAAATATGACTAAGATCATTTTTTACAGTTGACTAGTCATAATTAGTCAATTAATTGTCGCAGGACTAATTGTCAGACTAATAAGCACTGCACAACATACATCATTGAAGGTTTCTTAAAAATAATTTCACATTAGACTACGCTGTGTTGTCGATGAGGACTGAGGCCTTCTCTGCCACAGTATTGACCTGACAGCTGTAGTCTGGACTCCAGCCATGGCCTATGGGTTGGCCTGGTATGACCTGCTGTGTCTGTGCACTCTTGTTACTTTCCTAGTTGGTAATAAAGATGTCTCCCCGCTTCTTCATGCTCGGTGCAGATTCCTGGACCCTCCTCACAGGCGTGGTGACCTGGTTAGCTCTGCATGGAGGTGGATTAGAGGAGGATTGGCCATGGCGGACAGGGGCACCAAAGGTCATGGGGTTGTGGGATGCAGGCAAAAGGATCGGGGCTAAAGGAGGGAATAGGAGAGTGTGCTCGTATTGTGTGGCAGCTTTTGTTGTGGAAAATTATGCAATTTGTTTAAGAGAGTTCTTGTTTGTCCCCCGAGCAAGGCTGTCGGATTTAGTTTGAAACATCCATGACTAGTGGAACTAACCAAATAACAGTAGGGGTTCCATCAGAGGCAGAGTTTTATGCCATGACTTTTCACAGTTCATTTCAAAAGAAGAAATGAATGCCCCTCGGATAATTCTTTGGCAAGATGATATTGGAAATGTATCAACTTGAAAATAAAACTCAATAAATAAATAAATATAAATAAATGTAGAAAAAGATGTAGCTAGAAAGATGTTGATATTTACCCTCAGTATTGCTGGGCAATACCGTGACAAAAATGTAATCATCTCATCCCTGTGATGCTATTTTGGTCATATCATCATATCGTAATACACTACAGCGGCAAGATTAATTGCAATTGAATCGCAATTTAAATGGACGCAATTAGCAAATAGCAAAGGCTGTCATTTCTGAAATGCCACCATTTCCTCCACAAACAAGCAGTCTTGTTCTGCTAACACTGTAGTTTATATCTATAAAAATATGTTCTTAAATACATGTGATTCTTGTATTAAATTGTCAGTTCATAGGCCCATTTCAGTCTATTTGTCAATTCTCTTGGATGCATTTAGAATATGAACTTTGAACCGAATCCTACTACTAAAACATGAATCACAAATTTAATTGCAATTCTTGCCAGAAAAATTGTATTTAGATATTTTTCCAAAATTCTTCATCCCTAGCTCTGAGTTACAGCTGGATTTAACCAATCACAGTGAAGTGTGAACTTTCAGCAGACTTTATTTCATTTCACGGCTTATTTTACCTCTTAATGGCAATAGATACATGCAAAGTGTACATGAATTGTAATAGAAATCAAAAGAAGGAAATAGTTTGATGCATTGCCCACCCCTACCCTCAGTACCATTTTTCAGCTGTAAACAAAAAAGCTTTTGATGACTGCAGAATGTTAATGCAATTAAGGAAATGTGAGGAAATTCCGTTCGGTAGCTCCAGCCAAAATGGAAAAGTAAAGACAAATTACTATGGAACGGTCTCTGATTTGTTGGTTCATTACCGTAAAATGAAGATTTATTTCTTTCATCCTGTCGAAACGCTGTATTTTATTCTCATCAACTTCAGTGACACTATTTTGTCTGATAGTGAACACGAGCCTTCATTTTGTTTGGGCCTCATTTTCCAAGAGCCATAAATGATGACTGGGCCAGGTCAGCAGGTTGTTTTTGCTGGCTTGTCCACTCTCTTCCCCAGATATTTTCCTTGCAGCTGGCCTGAGG